>JAJOOS010017127.1:0-36874 GCA_029582725.1 Solanum chiquidenum
ACCTCGTGGCTCCGTTCCCGGTGGTCCCCCCCCCCCCCCGATCTCAAGGTTCCGTGCCTCGAGGTCTCCCACCCCCCAACCTCGAGGCTCCGTTCCCCGAGGTCTCCCCCTACCTCGAGACTGATAATGTTTAATGTAAAATATGTCTTTGTATGCTGATTCTCTATGTTCTCCCATCTCTATTTTTCCAACCTCTAAGAATGAAGAAGAAAGAGGGAAATGATTTGGGGGTGTAAATTTGGATTAATGGAATTCAAATTCTGCCAGCTCGAAACTTGTAACGAATTGCAAAATTTGAATTCCTTGGCTGCCAGCTCGAAACTTGTAAAGGATTTCCAACGGATAATTGATTTGAACGAAAGACGATCTCACAAGGAGATGCTTCCCCCCAAATTGAAGCGATTTCGTACACGCGCTGGCCTCACTGGTTTCAACTTTTTAGGAAGAAAACAAGGTTGGGGTCGGTGTACTGATGGATTATGTTGTATCGGCGGGTATTGTTGATGGACTTGGTTAATTGGAATTGGGCTGAGATTGGTTAGGAATTAAATTGGAAAAATTACAGAAATCCCACCTTTTAGTTTTACTTATTACCATTATCCCTTATAAGTTTTACAAATCTCCAAAATCCCTCATTTTCGCACATCAGATTAGTGTATCTCACGGATCAGATTAGTGTATCTCGCGGATCAGATTAGTGTATCTCGCGGATCAGATTAGTGTATCATGTATAAAATGTACATCAGATTGTTGTATCATGTATAAAATGTAATGTATCTTACTTAACGATTAATGTATCTCGCGCATCAGATTAATGTATCAGCGCTTATATTATTGTATCCGTTTGAGGGATTTTTGTAATTATAAACTTTTAAGGGATAGATTGTAATTTTTGCCTTAAAAGTATGTGATTTCTGTAATTTACCGAATTAAATTTAGAAAATGGTCATATGAATTGCAAACTTGGCCAAGTGAATTAAGAATTTAAACCAAAATTTAATAGTCGGTGAATTCAGATAAATATTAAATAAGATGAGTTAATATAAATTAATTAATGAGCTTCTTAATCTTAACAAAATATAATAAATTAACTTAATTATAAACTAATTAACTCAAAATATAAATTAATAATTAACTAAATATTTAAATAAAACTAAAACCTTTTTGAGACGATTTCCGAATATTCATAAAATTTACTAATTATATAAACATATATATTATTTAAAAATGACAAAAATTACTTTAAAATAACTTGAAAAATATTTTGAATTTTATAAAGTCAATTATTTCAAATCGTTTGGAATTTAAGAAACTCGATGATTAATTTATATTGTGGAGTGTCAAAATTGGGTGTCAACAATATGACATTTAGGAGAAAGAACAAAGAGAGGACGAGACTAAATAATTCTGAGTGAGGAAGGAGATCGGTACGACATTCCAACATTCCAATCGAGCAGCAACCAGCAGTCAAAGAGGTTCAAATCTTCGACATTTCAAGAAAAAGTCCACATGAGAAGATATTTTTCAAACTTAGAAGCATAACAACTAGCAAGTACCAACATAAGTAATACATATGTTTAACCTACATCGATAACACTTAAAGGAAGAACAGACGCATCTAATAAAGAAACAAAACTCTTAAACAAATTTCTACATATATGTAAATCGAAATACTGAAGAAAGAAGGGATTTGCCTCTTTTTGTGCAGCAAACCTAAACAACGAGCTTGAAGAGTTCTCACCACTAGAAGATGAGCCCTGGTGAAGACTTCTCACCTCCAGAAAATGAGATCTGGCGAACTCCGACGAACCAACGGTTCAAAAACAACAAAAGACGAGGACGTTTTCATCTAAAAAATTCTTAAACTTGAAATGCTCTTTTAGCTATCCAAGACCCCTATTTCTCGATGAAGAATTCTGTGTTTTTCGATGGTCCAAATCCCTCCTTAACAGTGAAGACAACAAGGAGAGTGGAATTAGGTCGAATACTTTCATAACTCACATTTCAAATTTATATTGTATTTATTTAGTAACAAAAAACTCTCTCTAAATAATTTATAAGCTAATTTATTTAAATAAATTTACTAGTACAAATATAAAACATTAAATCAAGAAAATAAACAGAATAATTAAAATGATTTGAGGGATATTTTTGTCTTTACGCAAGCTTATCTCATGGTTATATCTTATGTATTACTAATACCTCCAAATGTAAGATATTAGTAATACATTCTATAATACCATGTAGGATGTCCAACTAATTGATGAATTAGTTATACATAGGCCCGAATTCCTACCAAAGATAGTACTAAATAATATTATACATAAAAGTGAATTTATGTATACAATATATATGTATTATAAGTGTTTTAAAATATATTATGCTTGTTTAGTAAGAAATTGACACTTTGTACTAAAATGTGTGATAAAATGTAAGAGAAGTTTATAGCTAGTCGAAAAAGTGATAAGATGGTCTAATCAGTTTACCGAACTCTTTTATTTATTTCTTAAGGGCTCGTGACTAAATGTATTATCCACCAATAAAAATATGTATTATATGTGTTTTATAAATTGTTCTGTGTAATATGTATTAAAACTATATTATAAATATATTGAAAGTGATCAAGTGAAAAAAATATTATTACTATAAATGATAAATATTTTATTAATATAGTATATTGATGTAAGTTTAACATTAGTAAATGAAAAAAGTTCCAAAATAATTACTTGGATTTTGAAAGAAGAAATGAAGGAAAATCTTCTAAACCGTCAAAGAACCCAAAAAGTAACAATATATTTTTACCTTTTTAATCTATTTTTTGAAAAAATGTTACTTTTATATTTGGTAATATTTTATTCTATTATATTTAAGATCATACATTCAAAAGATATTTGATACATTATATATTATCTTATATTAAAATTTAAAATTTTAAGATTAAAAAAAATTCTTAGTCAAAATCATTCTTTGGATTATGCAAAACTAATTAAAAATATCTTAAATTAATAATACGGAAAAAAAATATTTTAACACTTCAAATAAATTATAAATATTTTTGCTCAATTTCACGTAGTTCAATCGATTGCATTTATTAGATTTGGAGATTCAAATCAGGGAAGCACATGCTGAAGGGAAAGCTTATGAGATTTTCTCCAATTTTCGACATCCCAACAAGAAATAAAAATGCAGAAAGTCAAAGATTTCTATTAGAAAACTGTCTTATATTAATTTTTTTATGAAATATTATTATAAATTTCGTTATATTAAATGACTATGAATTTGATTTTTAAAACAATTTAGTTTCATTTAAATTGGTATATAGTATTCGAAGTTTGAAAAGTAAATATTAAATTTTATAAAAAAATTCAAATCTACTCGTATAACCTTAACTTTATTTTCATACCCAAACCCAATTCTAGCTTAGAAATATAATTTTTGAACTTGAATTTTAAATATTTTTTAAAATTTTCAATTGAATTATATTATAATATTTATTAGGTGTTTAATAAGACATGCCTTGGATTAGGAGCCTAAATGAAAAGTTTTGGTAAATATGAGGGGTCACTTTTGAATTTAGCCTTCCAAATATTCATATTACCCTCTTCGTCCTTTTTTACCTGTAAAAATTTGACTTGATATACAAGTGAATTTTTCATTTTATTTCTATTAATTAATAGAGTTTTAAACATATTTACTCATTATATTTTTCAAAGACATTAACTCAATGTTAATAAATTGGGGTATAATAGAAAGAATTTTTTTTTGTCTTCCTTGACTTATCAAAAATGACAAGTAAAAAGGGAAATCAAATTAGTAAATAGAGACGGAGGAGTAGTTATTTATGAAATAAAAATAGTTGTCTCAAATTATTTCCTTTTTTAAGTTTTGTTTGTTTGATATTACAGCAATTAATTTTGATTTTTTTCTTTTTGGCCATTAGTAACAAAATTTATCCTTAATTTTTACTTATTACTTTTAACATGCGAAGATTGATTTATTTATTTTTTACAATAGTTGGCTCCAATGAAATTACAACGAGCCTAATATGCTATTCTATAACACTAATTCCCCCAAAATAAAGAACAAACTGATGTTTTTCCATTTATGTTTGCCTCTTTTTTTTTTGGTTATAATTGTTAACTTATATGGTTCAAAGAAGTGTCTTTATCTCTGCACAAAGTTATAAACATAGTCATTTCAAAATTATATTTTTTTGAGAAGCCTCATAAAATTCGTCTTTGTTATGTTGTTGTCATAATATTTCATTCTTCATTCCTCTCCTCCTGATCGAGTTACTTCGTTCCTATTTCTATATCATTTGAAGAAATGAGATATAATAATATCAAGTTGGTTGGAATAAAGCAAAACATTCAAAATTAAAGTTGGAACTAAATTTGTACTTTATTTTATTGAAAGTATAGATTTGTTAAGGATTTAATTCATACATAATCAAATAAAGTATAAATTTAATTTCAATTTTAATCCTAAAATATTTCGTCTTATTCTGTAAAACAAACGACCCTCAGTTTGCCCTTTCAAGACCAAAGCCCAAACCACTTTAAGAGGTCGTTGGGTTTGATACGTGAGATTACGATAATAATTTTAAAATAAAATTTATACTTAATTTTTTCATACTTTGTTTAAAACATTAGCTTATTTCGAGATTATTTCATCCGATCATATATATTAAAATGATGATACTATCTCACATAAAAAATAAAAAACTTATAATTCCATAAAATATCCTTACTTATTTCGTCGTACGTTCTAAATATACCTTATCATACTTAGCCTTTTTTCCTGAACATTTATTTTCCTCCAATTAATTTCCTTTTGGCAATGATCGAAGTTCCTTAAATAACCATTTTTTTTTTGTGTAAAATAAGATAGTATTGGTGGATGCGTTTTACATAACATAATGCAAAACAATCATTTAGTCAAAAGGGAAAATCTCCAAAATTCAAATATATTTTATAATGATTTAGTTTCAAAGTTTGAAATTAAATTTTAGAAACCTTAATTTTATTTCATATTTAAACAATTTTATCTTTAATTACTATTTCAAACTTGAATTATAATTATTATTTTTAATTTAATTTAATTATAATATTTATTATTGTAATTGTTTGATATGACATGCCCTAAAATAAGAAACCTGTGAAAAGTTTTGGCAAATACGTGGCGTTTGCCATGAAAATCAAATACTTCTTTCGTCTTATTTGATGTGACACTCTTTTTCTTCAGTATGTTTTTTAAAAAATATCACTTTATTATAAGTCGAAACAATTTAATTATATAATTATTTTGTCTTTAATAAGATAATTTATAACCATATAAATATAAATTATTTTAGACTATATGTTTAAAAGTCATTTTTTTTAAGTACCGTACAAAGTCAAATAATACCATATAAAATAGAACAAGGGTGTATCCTTCCTTTAAAGTTGTTGTTTGTCCAAATTTTTTCCTTGAAGGTAAATTTTTTTTAGAAGATAATGATTTTGTACCTTTAATTTTTATAAACTACTCCCTCTATTGTTAATTAAATTTATGAGGCAATACATACATATGAAGAAAAAATATTTAAGTGAAATCATAAAAATATAAATTTATAAGTAGTATAACATATCTCCTAAAAAATATAAAACTTTAATAAATAAAAGATAAATATAAAAGAATATCAAACATTCATCTTGAATTTTGAAGAATTTAATTATTATTTTGAACAATAAAAATATCTTAAAAATTCAGTAATATATAAAATAAAGAGAGTAATAAAATTGATAACTTAACTAATTTACCTAAAATATACAAATCAAATTATATCTTTAAAAAAAGCAATATCTCAAAATAAAATAGATTAGATGGTATATACGAACGAGTATATAGTAATAATCTAATTCAACCCCCCACCCCCGTCCCCCCCAAGTCAAAGAGAATGTGTCGGTTTAACTTAAACCCATTGCATGTATTTTTCACCATCCGTCCTTTAAAGAGATCTACAACACTGCTACACTTCTTTCTACACCAAAAAAAAACTTTTTGCCTTTTTTTGAAATCTCTCAAGAATATCCATTGTAATTGCCAAAAGAACAGACTTTGTTCATATATTGTACTAAAAAATTGGTGTATAGTACAAAGAAAATCATTGCGTTTTTTTTAGTTTTCAATTGATGGGGTTTTGAGATTTAGAATGGACTTGAAGAAACTTCCATTTTCTGATTCTTCTCCAAGAAGAAAGGGAGTTGTTTCTGGCTTTGGTTTGGGTGTTGCTGCTTCTTTCATTTTTGTTTGTATTCTATTGTTGAATTATTCATTCAAATCTCCATTTGTAACCCCTGTTTTTAGTGGTTTTAGTTACAGTGATAATAATAATAGTAATAGTACCCTCATTTCTTGGCCTTTCTCTTTTTCTAATGCTAGTGTTAGTTTGAGTTCCAAAGCTTCACACAATGAGGAAAATGGAAACTTTAGTGTTCAAGAAACCAAGAAAATTGATGAAAGTGGGATATTTTCCAATTTGAGGGAAAAGGGGGAAATTTTAGGAAATACCCATGTCCTCAATTTCTCTGAAAAGGTAAAAAATGAAAGCTTTCTTGTTCAAGAATCAGGAATTGTCAAGATAACCCATGGGTCAGAAATTGATGGGAATGGAACTGTTTTGGGTATCCAAGATTCCACCAAGTATAATGTGACCTCAACTTATATTGAGGATGTTGTGGGATCAAGTGGTGGTGATAGGAAAAAAGTTGCAGTGGGTGAGGGTAAAGGGGGTTTATCTGTGGAAAAGAATGGTGTGTTGTTTCAAAGTGATGGAGAATCATTGATTATACGCGACAAGGATTTTTATGGGGATTGTGATGTATATGATGGTGAATGGGTTAGAGATGACACGAAGCCATATTATCCTCCGGGTTCTTGCCCTATTATCGATAGAGATTTTGATTGTCACCTTAATAAGAGGCCAGATGATGAGTATATCAAGTGGAGATGGCAGCCATATGCATGTGACATACCGAGGTACGAGTACTAAAGCTCCTAGTCACAATATTTGAAATTTGACTATGAATTACAATTTAGTCTTTGGTAACACCTTCAATGCATAAAGTGATATTACAATGTTGACTTTTGGATTGAACTTAAAGAACAAATGTTGTGGAACTACCTTGTAAGACAGAACATAGAAATTTATATTCCGATGCTACTCCAAAAAGTACGATGTATTTTCTAATCAGTTGATCCAGTATGTTGCAATTGCTTGTAAGTTTCTTAGGGTGTTAGTTTTTGACTATATCTTGTGTGAAGTTTGAGTGCACACCTATGAAATGCAAGCAGATGCCTTTGTAAAATGCTGTAATGCCAGTCGTTTTAAATGTGTTTCTTTACTGACATTATTCACATTGCCAATGAATTTTTTTGATTCACATAGTCTATGTTGCATATTTAGTTATATTGGTCAATTTAACTGATTTACATCTCACACACTAGCCTCAATGCAACTGATTTTCTGGAGAGGTTGAGAGGGCAAAAGCTTGTTTTTGTGGGGGACTCATTGAATAGGAATATGTGGGAGTCCCTTGTTTGCATTCTTCGCCACAGTATTCAAGACAAAAAGCGAGTTTATGAGATATCAGGAAGGCATGAGTTCAAAAAGAAGGGCTTCTATGCATTCAGATTTGAGGCAAGCTATTTAACCTCTTTCTTCTGTGACCTGAGAATTGCTAATTTCCTTGTCATCTTATCATGCTGTGACTTGGTTGCAGGATTATAACTGTTCTGTGGATTTTGTTAGCTCCCCGTTTCTTGTCAGACAATCAACTTTTAAAGGGAAAAATGGTTCTTTCGAGACGCTAAGATTAGATTTGATGGACAAGACGACTTCAATGTATAGTGATGCTGATATTGTAATTTTCAACACTGGTCATTGGTGGACTCATGAGAAAACCTCCAGAGGGTTAGCACTTTACTTCTTTCACTAAGCTGGATCTTGCATGTCATTGTTAGTTGAAATTTATAAACTTGTGCTCCTGGTTGATTATAGGGAAGACTACTACCAGGAAGGTAATCATGTGCATGGAAGGCTCAAGGTTTTAGAGGCATACAAGAGAGCAATTTCCACTTGGGCAAGGTGGGTGGATCAGAACTTTGGTGGAAGCAGAACTCAAGTTATTTTTAGAGGATATTCGGTCACACACTTCAGGTACAATTCTTTGTTACATGTTAATTTAGCTACCACTCTAATGAGGATATCATGATTCAGGAACTCTTCTCGTGACTTACATGTTGTGTTTCTTTGGTATTGAGGTGTTCTTAAGGAATCTCTTATTAGGAAGTGAGAATGAATAAGTTAAATTATAATCCTTTTCCCCAAGTGCTAGGGGCTTTATACTTCACTGGCATTTGGGGCTTGGATTGATCGATGTGTCTCAGTTATGAGCTGCTGCCATGTATTCGGTGGCAGAGCCAGGATTTTTACTAAGAGGATTCAACATCTACTATATATATGAAACAAAGTAATTTTAGTAATTTTGACTTTGTATATACATTGAAATTTTCCAACAAAGAAGGTTCGGATGAACCCCTTGTGCGTTATTAACTATGTATTTAGTCCTTCATTGACGGTACACGTGAACATTAGGGTGGAACTAGGGAAGTTGCGAGGCTACTGGTCAGCACAATATTCGCCATATATGAAGGACGAAAATGCTGTGTAGCATTTAACAGAACCACCTCAGGTTCGGAGGCTAAAGACTAGTAACAATGTGAACTTTAGCAAAGAACAGAATTCCATGCAAGCTAAGGTCCATATAAGGCGATACTAGCTAGTTCTCGTTGGGATAAATATGTGGCTGTTTTAGATTTTGTTCTTTGCACGGGTCTTTGTAGTTTGGGTAGTGATTTGTATGTACATACTGGGGTAAGTGTGAGATTTTGAAGAACCTTTAGTCTTAGATTATCATATAAATAGGAAAATATTGTAATTTTACTGCTAATTAGTTGTAGCATTGTAGGTTAATCATTAGTTGAATGTTCAGGTTATCTAGTTCTATGGCATAAGACTGTAAATTTGGAAGATGTAACTGCAGTGACCAATCTATGGGATCTCCTAATCATTTTCAGACATAACATGGATCGTATACAACTATGGTACAGCGTAGCTCCTACTTTATGTTCAGACATAAACTTAATACACAAAACTCATTTGAATGACAGGCGTGCCTTTTGGGCGGAATGAAAACCTCTGGGAAGGTTATCTCTAAAAATGATTGTACTCCTGTTTTCTGGTAGGCTTGTTGTGTGGATGTATAAAGGTATATGCTGTTTAGTGAGATGGTCAAGTTGGTTGCTCACTGCAAACTTGCTGTCCTTTAAATACAATCTGTTAACCAAGTGTTCACGCCGCCTGATCAATATACAGAAGAGTAATCACTTTAATTATCAACTAGTCGTGATATATGTTGATTCCTTCAAAAGTAGATAAGCTATCACATTTTTTGGAAATTCTTTTATTTCATTACATGTACTCTGTGATAGTGTTGTCTCGTAGAGAAACTAGCAATGCTATGGTTTATGTTAAAATAATCTTACGTTTTGATCATGCCTGTTAGTAAATTTGTGTCTCTTGCTCCTTTGGGCGCTATTGAGGAACAGCAATCAAACTTATATTTTTATGCAGGGGAGGTCCATGGAACTCAGGCGGGCAGTGCCATAAAGAAACCGAACCAATATTCAAGAAGGCTTATTTGGCAAAATACCCTTCAAAGATGAAAGTCCTACATCACGTCCTTCATAACATGACGACCCCTGTCATTTATATGAACATTAGTAGGCTTACAGACTACCGGAAAGATGGTCACCCATCGATATACAGAAAGGAGTACAAGACAGTAGAAGAACGAATGGCTGGAGTACACTCTCAGGATTGCAGTCATTGGTGCCTACCAGGTGTACCGGACACTTGGAACGAGTTGTTATATGCATCTCTCCTGAAAAGCAGAAAAGGCTCTTGGAAGAACTGAAATTGAACTAAACTTTTCTTTTTGGTCATTCTTTTGTATTTTTTGGTACTTGTCAATGTAAAAAAAGCCGGTAACGATACGGAGGTTCTTGTGTATTAGATCAGTCTTGGAGTTGGAAGTTGATCTGTAAAATTTGTACAATCTTTGCTATTGAGGAAAGTAAAAAAATGATAAAGCTTCCTGATTTTACAATACCATCTTTTCTGTGATATTGGACAATATGGAGAGTAGTGTGCTGCTATTACATTGATGTGTTTATAGGTCTCCAAATGAAGTTTTAAATCCAGAGGTGTACGTAGATTTTATCCCTATCTTGGTGGGGCATAGAGAGGTTGTTCCTGGTAGATCCTCGACTCTAGAAAAATGTTTTCCAGAACACGCACTTGCTAAACCTTTTCCAAGTTTGATCATTGAGCAACTCCTGTTCCCTAATTCCTACATATTTATATAGCTTTAGCTTATCTTGCTCTTCAAATTCTGATCAACTCTGAATGGGTATCTCATTACCACTCTGTTTGGACAGTTGTTACATATTATTTCATAATGTATTTTATTATAGTCTGGTGTATCGTATTACTTTAATGAATACAATAATTAGATAGATTGTATCGTTCTATGTTGTTACATGATGCTACGCTTCAACAATTCGAAGGTTAAATTTAAGATTCAAAGGTTAAATTTACGAGAAAATTAGGGTACATGGTAGAGCTACTATTATAAAGTAGGGTAATGATAAAATAAGATTAATAAACAATAAGTAAGACAAAATGAGAAGAGAATATTAAGGTAATGACACATCAAATTGTTTGTTACACAAAAATGAGGCTGTTTTCATTAATTTAAACGATGTGATACAATACAATAAAATCTAAGTAACAATCAAAACATAAACACAATATTTAAATTGACAATACAATACAATAGGTAACAACCATCCAAACATGATATTCAAGTTATGATCATACAAGTGAATTTTAATGTACATGTGAATCGAGATTTTAAAGTTTATGAGTTTTTACATCGCTTTCAAATTAATAGATAATTACACTTGTAGTGGACTTCTTAGGAAAAAGACATCCCTAGGGTGCCTTTTCTTAAAGAAGAAATCACTATATTTTTATCTCTTTTCTAAAATTTAAAATTGAAATTTCACGATTTTCTCCTTTCATTTCACTTCATTAATTACTAGACCACTGTATTCCAACATAGGAATAGAGAAGGAATGTACAATAATCTTACCAAAATCCATTAGAATCAATTAGAACATACACACTTGCATGTGACCTTACAAATAAAACACAAATATTACACAAGAGTGGATTATATAATAATATATTTATAGGGTACAACATTAAGTTGAAAGCCAAGAAAGACTCCAAAACGGAGTCCATAATTGCCGTTTTGTGACTTGCCGGTTTGCCATCCTTTTGCCAACATCCTTGCTATTTTTATCATCATTTATCCACACAGAATATGGCTAAGTATGAGCAAACTTGAAATTGTATATGGAGGAGTTATGTTGCTCGAACTCTCTAAAAATGTTGTCATAATCGCGTTGATTTTGGAGAATCCAACATCCATCTGTCGACATTATTGAACAAATTCGAGCTACATAATAGAGGAGGGCATTTAAAAGTCCTCCTTCACTCCAACTTGCCTATCTTTTCTTAAGACCCATGGATTGCTTCATCCCACTGCATTTTTTTTTCTCACTTAATAATCAATAAGTTTCAAGAAGGGTACTCTTGAAACTAAATAGTGTTATTTGCTTTAATTTTATCCAATAGGCTCTTGAGACAAAGCTAGTGGTAAGTTAGCCCATAGATTGTGGCCTTAAATAGAAGAACTCAACAAATCATTACATCATAAACCACTACTATATATTATGCTTTACCTTTTTCTTTTTCACTATTGCACCCCACACAAATCTCTTTAGATTTCATCATGAAGTGTTAGTGGTTCACATAAGCTTTTTTAATGCCACATGATTAATAATAGTGGCGGAGTTAGGATTTTCAGTAAGAGCGTTCAGAATTTGAAAAAGTAAATATACAACCAGTTATATTCAACATCTACTATACTCCCTCCTTCCACTATTGTTTGTCAGGGTAAGATCATGCACAACCCTTAAGAAAAATTTAATATAAGGTACAATTTGACTAATATAACCCTACTATCAATCATTATTAAAATGATTTTTACTTTTTAAAAACAGTAAAAGCAACTTTTTTCACATTAAAATTGTATTGTAACTTTAAAATGACTACTTTTTTAAACTAGTAGTTATGTAATTATTAAGAGCAGAATTAGAAAAAAGTGACTAATTATTTCTTGATTGTTTAAATTAACAATTAATTTTAGACATCTATTTTAAGTATACCTGACAAACAATAGTGGACGAAGGAAATATGTTTTATCTATATATAAATAGTATAATTTTTTGTCTCGGGCTATACGCTCGCTCCACCCTTGGATTTGATTAATAGCACTTTCTTTGAGAATGAAATTATCGTAATTTACGTACCTAACTAAGCAAATTAGGCATGCGCCTATTTTTGTGTGTGGAAAATGAATAAAACGTAAACAAATATTAAATTCATAATCCATAATTTTAAAAATGCAATATGCAGGCAAAGAATCAGTGGTGAAGATCGAGTTCGTTTAGTACACTCAAAATTTAATATATATGTTTATAAAAGTAACTTTTAATCTATGTATAAAATATTATTATTTTTAATAAAGGTTATTCAATTAACTATCCTTCACGTTATTTGACTCGATCACATCACTTGAATAGTGAGCAGCCATTAAAGCTTAGTGGAGTCCATAAAATATTATGAATGACTAGCTAGCTTGTAAGTTTACTATATTCTTGCCAAATGGTGCATTAATTTAGTCCTTTTTTTCCCTCTTTACTAGTGAATCCACTCACTCATCCACCATACTTGTCCACATCTTCCCCTTTATAACTCCATGTATCAACTCAGTATTTCAATAATCCCATAATACTTGTCGGCCAATTACAAAAAAGAAAAGAAAAAAAAGAGAGAATAGAGATAAAAGTAATATTGTTTTTTTTTTCCTTTTCATTCATCAATAATTGGCTAGCTATGTGTACAGAGGCAGATCCACGTTTGAGGGTGTGGATATATGTGCACATGTTAACTTCATGTGTATATACCTAAATAGGGATTATGTAATTAAATGTGCACACTGAAACACATGATTGGTTGAGTTGGTGCATTGTGTTGGGTCTGAAAGTGATTAGAGCGTCATGCGGAAGCTTACAATTGCATATCATATGGTAATTGATAAATCAGATGACAAAAACTTATAATAATATTATTATATGAAAACTAATATAAAAGAAAAATATTAAAACTGTAGAGAAAAAAAATTTCCCCATAAATTAAACTCTTAAACGTCTACATTGATGTTATTGTATTATGTATGAGAATAGGGATCTTTAATTTATAGATCTTTAAACTTTTCCTCCAAATTAAGGAATACCCAAACATAGAAGAAAGTTATATTTTCCTTTCAGTACAAGTTAAAGCATTTATGTTAATACTTTGATTTTCCTTCGAGAGAAAAAAAAATTTCAAATAAGATAGAAAAATCAGGACAAAACCTTAACGCATTGGTCGGATACTAATCACTAAGCTCCTTCGCAAGCAAAGTGTCCTGAGTCTAATTCTGATTATTGCGTTTTCTTTATGGTATTGTTTTTTCAAAAAAAGTGCATATTAAAATCTTCAAACGAGGTTCGAACTAGCAACAAAAGGTCAAGACCATCAAACCATAGAGTGAACTATATATTTATGTTAAGTTATATACCTTCGATTTATACTTGTTTACAATAAATTGGATTAGATATAATTATATGAAATCGTGTGATATTTACATCATCAAATAAAAGGTTGATTATATACGTATCTAAGTATATATAGTCAACCTTTTATCTAGACACTTGAACTAAGTCTTGTTACAATTGAACAACCCAATTCTTAATAATTAAATACTTTCGATATATTCAAATATCAAAGAAAAAAATACGTGTGTTTTCAATCGTCTATTAGATAGGTGAGTTAACTACATGAAATATGTCATCTTCTATAATTACATGCATCAACCTCAAGTAGAAATGCATTGGATTTTACGACTTATTGAGGCGAATGCATATAATTAAAGGAAATAACATATTTTATGTGGTTAATATTATAACTGCTTAATAGATAAATGAGAATACACGCAAAAAAAATTCAAAATTAAACTAAAACAATTTAATTGGAACATTCTATTAGAAGGCGAGGTGTTCAATTGAAATATAACTTATACTAATACAAAGGCCAAACCCATCTGTAGCCCTCTAAAGTTGGCACTAAGTTTCAGTTAGACACCTCAACTGGTGATGTTCATTTTAGACACCTCATGTAGGGTCCCGTTGTGTCATTTTGACACTTTTTGCTGACATGTCAAAGTGAGTGTGATACACTCAACAATAGAGCGTGAAAGACTCAATTTAGCTATTTTTTATTTTATTTTCTCTTCTTCTTCTCCATTTTTCAAGCTACCACCTCCCACCATTTTTTTAAGCTTAAACTCCTTCAACGGAGGTAGAATTTTTTATTCAAATCCGTTTTCAAGTCATTTTTCTTCTTCTTCATTGTATTACTTTTCTAAATCTAACATCACCTCCCTCCACCTTTTTTACCAGAAAAATGGATACCAACACTCATATTTCATATTTATTCTCTCTTTCTTTCTTCCTCTCTCTCTTTTCTTCCCACAAAACAACACTAAAAAGAAAGAAAAAAAAAGAGATCCGAAACAATTTAAAAAGTTGATAAAAAAAATTGTTGGGTGTAGTAGAGAAGACAACTACCTTTGGGGAGGAGGGGAGGGGGTTAAATTGATTTTTTTAGAATAATATTTTTATTTTATTTACTAAATAGATTTTAAAATAATTTTTAACTTAAAATTACATATGTAATCATTTAATTGGTTGTTTGTCACATCATCAACGAGTGTATTACACTCTCCTTCATTTTTTTGCTTATTGTCAAAAAAGTGTCAAAATGACATAGTGGAACCCTACACAAGGTCTCTAAAATAAATATCGTTCAGTTGAGATGTTTAAGTGAAACTTCGTGCCAATTTTAGCGGGCCACCTGATGGATTTGGCCTAATACAAATTTAAAAAACCGATTATGTATTAAACATGCATGCATGCATCCATACATATATAAAGATCTCTATAAATTGAAAAATGAAAATCTAGTTATCTTTTATAATAAGTTTGAAGTATTACTAAATAAACAAGTAGTGAACTTAAATCGTTATATCACGTAATTGCCTATTTAAGTTTTACTCGTGAAACCCAGTATAATTTACCACTTGAGTGTGTTCGGTATTAAGAAAAAGATCTTATTTTGAATGTCTTTTAATTTTTCAGGTTTAATTGGTCAAAAATCATTATAAAATATTTCTTTAAAAAAAAACAAGTTCCATAAATAATTTTCAAATTTATTATCTCTACCTACGGACCCAATATCCCCAACGTCCATCTCATTACCATTCCTCCCCGGGGAGAATCTAACTTTCAAGTTTATTATCTTCTCTCCCTCATTTTTTCATTTTTAATGAGCAATGGGCTTTATCTTGTTTCATTCCCTTTTTAATGAGCTATTGGGCTGTTGGGACTTGGGCATGCAGTAGACAGAAATTAGTTAGTGTATTTTTTCGTTTTAAATTTTAGGAAAAATTGCAGAAATCTCAGCTTTTAGTTTACATATTACCATTATCCC
Organism: Solanum chiquidenum; assembly: GCA_029582725.1. Classification (NCBI taxonomy): domain Eukaryota; kingdom Viridiplantae; phylum Streptophyta; class Magnoliopsida; order Solanales; family Solanaceae; genus Solanum; species Solanum chiquidenum. The sequence continues at coordinate 15,827 of JAJOOS010017127.1, forward strand.
CTATAAATTTTACAAATCTCCAAAATCCCTTGTTTTTGCGCATCAGATTAGTGTATATTGCGCATCAAATTAGTGTATCTCGCGCACCAGAGAGTGTATCATTTATAAAATGTACATCAGATTAGTGTATCTCGCGCATCAGATTAGTGTATCTCGTGCATCAGATAGTGTATCATGTATAAAATGTACATCATATTAGTGTATCATGTATAAAATGTAATGTATCTTACTTAACGATTAATGTATCTGGCGCATCAGATTAATGTATCAACGCTTATATTATTGTATCCGTTTTGAGGGATTTCTGTAATTATAAACTTTTAAGGGATAGATTGTAATTTTGCCTTAAATGTATGTGATTTCTGTAATTGCCCTAAATTTTAAGACAAATTGACACGAGCATACAACTATTATATATAATTGGTAACATATAGCCTAATATTAATTAGCAATTAATAGATTAAAAAAATAGCACAAATTAACCTAAAAGAAATATAACGAACTTTTTATAGTTTTTTTTAAGAATAATTTTTAGGTTTAACAAACATAAAAATCATATTTGTATGCTATAGGCTATAGCTATAATTTCCATAATTGCGCTCCATATCAAATTTTATGTTTGCTATGAAGCTATTAATCTGTATATGTCGGTATTCATTCCAATTGTATAGTATATATTTGGAATCTGTATACAAATAAGAAACTTACTTGGCTGTAAGTTGTATATGTTTTTTGTTGTGATTTTCAGTCATATATGTATATGTGTATTATATGTATTTAAATATAAATTTGTATATGTAAGTGTATTTTGTATACAGGTAGATTTGTATACAATCTCTCTCTAACTTTATACAAACATAAATTATACATTGTATTTTTTTATTTATAATTTGTGTTTGTATAAAGCTAGAAAGAGAGAAAGGCAAAAGAGAACTGGGCAGGGGAAGATTTGTGTTGTATAATTATAAGTGTATAGGACGAAGAGATATGTATTTGTATTTGTATATACAGTTTTCTCTCGATTTATATAAACACAAACACAATTTATACATTTGTGTTTGTATAAAGTGAGAGAGGCGAAGGAAAGTGGCGAGCGAGATTTCTGGGGAGAAAGGCAAATGGCAAAGTGCTTGCTACGAATTAGAATTAAATGAAACTGTGGTTATAACATTTATTTTGAATTAATAATTTTCTATTTCATTCAATTTTCCCTTTTTTTAACCATGAGCAACCGACCGGCATTAATTAAGGAGATGTGAAGTTATTTTTTCTTCCTTGTTTTCAACTCCTATAATTAAGGAAGTTAGTTTTTGAATTTCTTTAAATTCTCAAACTCAACTTTATTTATCAATCTGTTTAACAATTAATTAGGCAAGAAATACTACATAATTATATATTAAAAGAAATTTTTGGGAGGACCAATCGATAAACATACAGTTATATCTGATTTGCATAACAGAGTAATTACGGGGATAAGAGAAAATTTAGAAGAGAAGCAAATATACATATGAAAAGGGTTTTAGGGGAAAAAAAAAAGGATCGATGAATAACCTAAATTTTCGCAAAAACAAAAATTGAAAGAACTTGAATTCCACAAATCATGAAATTCAACAATTAATTGGACAAGAATAAGATTATATATAAAAGATGATTTTTAGAAGTATCCATGAATAAACATATTGTTATATCTGATTTTCATAACAGAGTGAATTAAAGAGAAGAATTGAAAATTTGGGAGAGAAACAAATATACGTATGAAAAGAATTTTAGAAAGAGAAAATGGAGACAAAAAAAAAAGAGAAGAACTCTATTTTAAAACCGTTGACAAATAATAGGAGAGATAAAGTAGGAATATAAAACAATAATTTTTTCCTTTCCAAGATAAACAAAGGAGCAATCAAACGTGTTTAAAGGAAAATAAGGGGAACAAAAATATATTTATTTTTTTGAAAAAGAAAATTAACTATTGAATGCCAAATAAATAAAACAAAGTCTTTTTCTTACTAAAAAAAATAAAAATAGGCTATTTATTGGCAATTTAGCCTATAGGTTGTCATGCTACCCATTTGTTTGTATTTATTATTTAGTATACTTTTTTTTCTTAAGATATGTGCCATTGTTTAGATTTTGAGAGTCAAACAATTTAATTTAAATTGTGAATTTTGGACATGAAATTTTTAAATTTTTAAAAATAAAATTTACATATTTGAAAACTACATAAAAAAATATTCTAAGTAACAATAATTGATAATTTAAGATATTTAAAAAATATACGAAAAATTATTGTTAAAAAAAACTTGTTTAAATCTTAAAAGCTGAAAAATAACACATAAATTGAGACAAAAACGATACTTAATAGTTAGTCTTTCTTTTTTTAACAAAAATTGCTCTAATATAAATATGAGTCTAGAATATTATGTACACATTTTTCTATTTGTTGGAAGGAAAATATTCCAAGTCTCTCTCATTCGGCTTTCAATACTAGTTTAAAGTCCTAATTAAATTCTATAATTTTAATTGATTTTCAATATTAATACACTTTTCAAGTCATTTAAAAAAATAATCATAATATATCTCTATTTATACCACGCTTGTTTAAAGTATTTTTATTTGACTAATTTTACGTAACTAGACAAGATTCTTGTAGTTTGCTAACTTTTATAATTTATTCATTTATTGTATCGAGTTATATTGTGTGTTCATTTTGACTTTATTTTTACCATTCAACATATTAATATTGATGTTATTTAATACTTTTATTTTTATTTTTTTATTGTTATAGATCACTAAATATGTAATAGTATTAATAATTCGATCCTTACACCTTTTTAATAATTTTGTTTTCTCTTAGGGGTGGGTGGGGGGGATATTAATTTGAAAAAATAAATTAGTAGAAAACTTAAAGTAAGAAGTGAAAACTAAAAAAAAAGGCATAATATTTTTTAAGAAGGGTTCGATGGTGCAGACCAGAAATGGAAAGAAATGTTAAAAAGAGTATGATAAGGCGAGTTAAAATTTAGTGGGCTCCAAAATGGGACTAAGACAAGGGGATCCTTTGTCCCCTTTTCTTTTTGGTACTCTAGGAGTACTTCTAAATATGTTTGGTTTTACCAAAGGTGAAATGCCTTTCAAATATCTAGGAGTTCCACTCAGTACCAAAGGGCTATCAATTACGCAATGCAAGTCATTACTGGATAAAATGTTATGCAGGATCAATAGTTGGACCACAAAATTCTTATCATATGCAAGAAGGGAACAATTGATCAAGTCAGTACTATTCTCTATACAAATATGTTGGTCTCAAATTTTTGTTCTACCTGCCAAGGTGATAAGCTTCATTGAAACCACCTGCAAAAGGTTCTTATGGACATGAGGAACAGAGAGTACAAAGAAGGCTCTTTTAGCATGGGATAAAATTTGCTTACCTAGAGAGGCAGGAGGGCTAAACATCCTAGATGTAGCCTAACAAGATAGCTATATGCAAGCTGCTATGGAATTTGTGTTGTAAAAAGAATAAGTTATAGGTCAAGTGGGTCCACTTCTATTACATAAAAGGCAATTCTATCTGGGAATGCACGTCAAAACAGGCTTCATGGGTGGTGCAAAAGATTTTTCAAGCAAATAAGTAACTGGAGGAAGCGGATATAAGGGAGATGGAGCTTACAATAATGGATGCATATATTTTCCATTAAAGAGATGTATGTGCGATTGAGAGGTAATTTCCAAGTGGTAGACTGGTGGAAATTGATTCACAATAACAAGCGTTCCCCAAAGTGGATCTTTATTTTGAGACTTGTTGCGTTAAGAAGACTCGACACAAGAGATAGGCTACTACAATGAAGGATAATTGATGACCCAATATGTCCCCTGTGTACTGAACAACCTGAGAGTATCGACCATCTATTTTTCCAATATACATATGTTGCTACTGTTGAGAATGAATAATACATGGATTGATGACATGAAGGCTTCATCTGGATCAGTGACATGGCACGAGTTAGTTAGTTAAGTTGATTATTGTTAGAACAGTTAGTGAGGTGTAGTTGATGCAGAATAGTTAGTTAGGAAAATGTACAGCTCAACTAGATTAGTTAGATGCTTTTATTTTGTATATATAAATAGCTAGATACAGCTTTGTAGTTCGCACGATTGGAATGAGAACTTTCCATCTTCACATTATTCTTCTCTGTGCTTAACAACTCTCTCTTCATCTGAGTTTAGATCTGTTGCCTCCATTGATGGAAACTTCTACATACACATGAATTTTATCATGGTATCAAAGCCGGATAGAGAGTGAATAGAGTGTTATTGAGAGTATTTTTTTGTTATCCGCCATTGTTGAAACAGAGCTCTCAAATTTCAGAAGCTTCAAAGAGTAAAAATTGAGACTGAAGAAATTATTGCTGCTGCTGGAAGCAATTTGAACACATCAGTGACTATAGATCATCATCATCCATTGTATTTGAAGGCCTGTGATACTCCAGGTAACAATTTGATCTCTTTCTCTCTAACTGGTCTAGAGAACTACGCGATTTGGAGTAGATCGATGAAAATTGGATTAGTAGGAAAAAGCAAGTTAGGATTTGTGGATGGAAGATACACAAAGGATAAGTTTGATGAATCTCTGCATGAATTATGGGAAAAGTGCAATGCAATTGTGCTATCATGGATAATGAATGCTGTGAGCAAGGAGTTGTTGAGTGGAATCATGTATGCTTTAAGTGCACACAAGGTGTGGATAGATCTAAAAGAGAGGTTGGACAAGGTTAATGGATCTAGAGTTTTCCATCTGCACACAGAGATAAACCATTTGATTCAGGGCACATCTTCTGTTTCGAGCTATTTTTCAAAGATGAAGGAGCTATGGGATTAATTTGACACCCTGATGCCATGCCCTGGGTGTGAATGTGTAGAATCAAAGAAATATATAGAGCATTATGAGTACAGGAGACTTCTGCAGTTTCTAGTGGGACTCAATGATTCCTATGTGCAATGTCGAAGCCAAATCATGATGACAACTCCAATTCCAAGCTTGAACAAGGCTTACTCAAAGGTGATATCTGAAGAGAGTCGTAGATCACTGGGGAAGGCAGTACATGTAGGTGAATCTATGGATGGAACAACTTTGTTTAGTAACAGGAACAAAATTACTGGAAATCAAAGAAGTCTTGGTGGAAGCTATAAGGATGCTGAGAACAATTTTAAGCCAAGGAAGAAAAATGATTTATATTGTGATCAATGTGGAATGAGAGGTCATACAATTGAAAGATGTTGGAAGGTGCATGGGTACCCATCAGACACTAGATAAAGGAGAAGAATGGGAGGAAATCAAAATGCATCAGGAGGATTCAATACATCAGCTAATGCAGTGAAGTATGAAGAGCAACAAACTCAAGAAAAGGACCATCATCCAGGTATGGAAAATGCTAATGAAACAGGTCGCAAAGCAGGCATCATGTTTACTCAAGATCAATATGAATAACTGATGAAGTTGATCAACAAGCACAACGTAACAGATGGAAAAAATGTGACAGGTATATTTCATTCTTTCCTAGCCAAACATAACATTGATTATGTTAAGTGGATAGTAAATTCTGGAGCAACTAATCACATGACTTACAACAAAAACATGCTTAGTGACATTAGAAGATTAGATGACAATTGTCCAAGAAAGGTCTATTTGACAGATGGTAATGCTATTGAAGTATCATGCATTGGTTCTTGTGATTTGGAATATGGGAGCAAGGTTACTAATGTCTTGTACATACCAAAATTTCAGTATAATCTTCTACCAGTCACAAAACTAACCAGGGATTTAAGGTGTTTTGTTAGTTTTTATCCTGATCTATGCATCATGCAGGACCTTCACAGTGGGAAGGTGAAGGGGATTGGTAGAGTTGTTGATGGATTGTACAGGATACAGTTGCAGCTGAAGGATTTTCATAAAACTATAGTGGCAACTGTACAGTCCAAAATTGTTGATGCAGGAGAAGACTTAGCAGTTTGGCATCAAAGGCTGGGTCATGCTCCTGACAAAGTATTGGAGAAGATACCAAACATGAAGTTTAATTCAAGTAGTAATAGTAGTAGAATAAAGGATTGTACCATTTGTCCATTAGCTAGACAAAAGAGATTGCCTTTTCCTACTGGAAACAATAGACTTGCTATACCTTTAGAAATGATACATGTTGATGTATGGAGACCTTATAGAGTGTGTAATCATGATGGGAGCAGATATTTCCTTACTTTGGTTGATGATCATAGTAGAATGACTTGGATTTTCTTGTTGAAGTTGAAGAGTGATGTAATTGTCATATTGAAACAGTTTTTTGCATTAATAAAAACTCAGTTTGATGCAACTGTCAAAGTTTTTAGAAGTGATAATGGTACAGAGTTCTTTAACTCAGAATTCAATGCTTTGTTTCAATCTTATGGGATTATCCATCCGAATTCGTGTGTACATACACCTCAAAAGAATGGCTTAGTTGAGAGAAAATACACACATTCTAGAGGTTGCTAGAGCAATAAGACTTCAAGGTCATTTGCCTCTTAAATTTTGGGAAGAGTGTGTCCACAATGTTGTTTACATCATCAATAGATTGCCACTGTCTGTCCTGAATGGAAAATCAACTTTTGAATTGTTGTATGGTAGAAGTCCTTCCCTACAGCACAAGAGAACTATTGGGTGTTTATGTTTTGCAAACACCCTCACCAAAGGAGACAAGTTTGAACCTAAGTCTGTGGAGGCAGTTCTCATGGGATACTCAGCCACACATAAAGGATATAGGCTCTATAACTTGTTGACTAACAATTTTTTTGTTAGAAAGGATGTACAATTTAGGGAATCTATTTTTCCCTTTCAACTTTTACAAACTGGCAAGCTCACATTGTTTCCATCTGGTGTTATGACCATAGATTCAAGCCTCATTCCTGCTGTTGTGCTTGATCCAGCACCTATGACCCCTCCACATGATGACATAGATGAACCCACTAATATGGTACTTGATAACAATTCTCCTGCTCCAGTATCACCTGTCCCTACAGTTGGTGTGGAGGCTAGAAGATCTACCAGACTAAAAACTCAGCCCTCATGGATGCAGGAATACATTTGCAGTAGTAAGCCTCACACTAGTTCTTCTAATTCTTGTCAATATCATATGTCCAACTACATGTCAAATTCAGGTTTATCTGGTACATATCAAGCTTTTCTAACCAAGCTCACCTCCATAAAGGAGCCTCAAAGTTATGCTGAGGCTGTTTTGGATCCTAAGTGGATTCTAGCTATGAATCAGGAGCTTCAGGCTCTTCAAGACAACAATACTTGGTCCTTAACTGATTTACCCCCTCATAAGGTACCTATTGGATGCAAATGGGTATATAAAATCAAGTACAAGGCCAATGGTGATGTTGATAGATACAAAGCCAGACTGGTAGCTAAGGGTTATAACCAGGAAGAGGGCATAGATTATCAAGAAACCTTTTGCCCTGTGATGAAAATGGTCATAGTGAGGGTTGTTCTAGCTCTTGCAGCATCTCATGATTGGTGTCTCCACCAAATGGATATATACAATGCCTTCTTGCAAGGAGATTTGTTTGAAGAGGTGTATATGCAAGTCCCACAGGGATTTCCCAGCCATGGGGAGAACAAAGTATGCAGGCTGCTAAAAGCCCTATATGGGCTCAAACAAGCCTCAAGACAATGGAACTTGAAGTTTACTGAGGCACTGCTTGAATCTGGCTTTACTCAAAGCCATTTTGATTATTCCTTATTCACAAAAAAACTGGATACAAAAATGATGATTATACTGGTTTATGTAAATGATCTCCTGATCACAGGAAATGACCATCAACTCATTTTGGAAGCAAAGAGGGCACTGCAGTCTAGGTTCAAAATTAAAGATCTTGGTGAAATGAAGTACTTTTTTGGGATTGAGATTGCAAGATCAAAGCATGGCATCTTGATGAATCAGAGAAAGTTTGCTATGGAGTTAATCACAGAATTGGGATTGGCAGGTTCTAAACCAGCAACTACTCCTATGGAATTCAATCAGAAGTTGACAACAGTTGAATTAGATGATCACATAGGAGTAAAGGGAGATGACAAGTTAGATGATGCAGGACCATATCAGAGATTGATTGGAAAGCTTCTATGCTTAACCATGACCAGGCAAGATATATCATATGTCATTCATACACTCAGCCAATTCATGCATTGTCCGAAGAAGTCTCACATGGAATTTGCTTTAAGAGTTGTGAGGTATATTAAGAATGCTATAGGACTTGGTGTTCTGATGAGTTCAAGGCAGTCAAGCAAGTTCAGAGGTTTCTGTGATGCAGACTGGGCAGCATACCCTATGTCAAGAAGGTCGGTAACAGGTTATGTGATGAAGCTTGGTGATTCACTAGTTTCTTGGAAGTCTAAGAAACAGACAACTATATCTAGAAGTTCAGCAGAGGCAGAATATAGAAGTACGGCATCAGGAGTATCAGAAATACTATGGCTTTTTGGGCTATGCAAAGAATTGCATATGAAGGTTCAATTGCCAGTGACTTTACAGAGTGATAGCAAGTCAGCAATACAAATTGCTGCAAATCCCATTTTTCATTAAAGGACAAAACATATAGAAATCGATCTATATTTTATCAGGGAAAAAATTTAGGAAGGAGTGATCAAGACTGAATATGTTTCTTCAAAGGATCAAGAGGTTGATCTATTTACCAAAGCTCTAGGGACAGGACAACACAACTATCTTGTAGACAAGCTAGGGATGATCAATGTTTTTTCATCACCTAGCTTAAGGGGGAGTGTTGAGAATGAATAGCATATGAATTGATGACATGGAGGCTTCACCTGGATCAGTGACATGGCACGAGTTAGTTAGTTAAGTTGATTATTGTTAGAACAATTAGTGAGGTGTAGTTGATGCAGAATAGTTAATTAGGAAAATGTACAGCTCAGCTAGATTAGTTAGATGCTTTTATTTTGTATATATAGATAGCTAGATACAGCTTTGTAATTCACACGATTGGAATGAGAACTTTTCATCTTCACATTATTTTTCTCTGTGCTTAACAACTCTCTCTTCTGAGTTTAGATTTGTTGCCTCCATTGATGGAAACTTCTGCATACACATGAATTTTATCAGCTACCATATGGTCCAAGCTGTTACAATGGTTGGGAATAGATAGACAAGTGTTGCCTTGGACAGAAGAATTGAAATGGGCACAAGATCAAGTACGAAGCAATGGAGTTGTTGATGCCATCTATAAATTGACCTTGGCTGCCGGTGTTTACTATGTTTGGATTGAAAGGAATAATAGTGTGTTCAAGGCTATGAAAAGTGAACCTCGAAAGATAATCAAGAAGATAATCCAAGAGGTCGTGTTCAGAGGATCACATCAAGCACGCCTAACGGCAGCCATTGCAAGTCTAATTTTTTACCCTTGAGAATAGAAACAATAGACACGAGACATTTTATGTAGTAGTTGAATTATTGTGTTGTTATGATGCTCACTGTGTTTGGTGGCGGTGCCAACACAGTCCCCCGTATAGTTTTAACTGTTTTGGTAAATAAAATATTTTACTTGCCAAAAATAATAATTAGTGGGCTCCTTGCTTTGCTTTTCATTTTGTAATTTTCACGTATTTACTTCTTCAGATTTTGAATTTCTCGGATGAAAATTCTATTTCCGCCATTGTCCACCCCCTCCACCCTCGAATCCGCACTCCCCATCTCATCTCACCTTCATAATGTTTTGCTGACATACGCATAAATGTTCTTGAAATATATTTTTTTTACTTACTTATCAAAGCCTAGAAAATAAGTAAGAAACCCACCTGTTTTTCGAGAAATATTTTCTGCCAAAACATTTTACGTGGAAATTTTCCCTTCCTACCAAACACACGATATTTTATATTATTACTTTTAATTCTTTTCTGACTTTCTTTTCTAATTTGAAAGAAGGGTGGGATGAGATTGAAACCTTGGCCTAACTAAATATTTTTAAATTAAAAATTTGATATTAAAAAAATACTATAAGATGTATATTTTTTCTCAAGTTAGTTTAATAGGAAAAAGATACATTTTTATCATGTTGGGTCAAAATTCGCATAATTTGAAACTCGAAAAGTAAAAAGTGTCTAATAAATAACAAAGGGATACTATTTATCTTGTTATATTATTTCTTAAAAAAAAATATCCCTCAGTTTTATACTACTCTCATGCGAATATTGAAGGAGTTGGAAAACATTAGAGATCATACAAGCTATGTTTGTTAATCTCTAAATTGGATTAATTAAGATATCTTGGTTTAGGTCAAAAAGAATAGATAATAAGAATATGTTGTTCCTCACCTGCATGATTATTATGATAAGAAAATAATTGTAACGTAATTACTTCCTCTATCCACTTTTAATCGTCATGATTTCCATTTTTAGAGTCAAACTATAAAAACTTTGACCAACATTTTATGATATATTTTTTTATTATATTAATATGCAAAAAATTGTAATTTATAGTACTTTTCATATAGTTTTTGAATATCTAATTTTTTTGTCTAATATTTCAAATTAATATAATCTAATTTAAATTTAAAAACTAGTCAAATTAACTTTCGAAAAGCACAAAAAGACAATTAAAAGTGGGTGGAAATAATTAGTAAATAAGAGTATGTAGATTGTTTATCCTCCAAAGTCCAAACTGATTGCACTTCCAATTTGGATTTCAATACAAGACCAGTAACTCGTTTGGGGTGATGTATAAGAGAATTTGATTTATGTATCTTTTTTTAATTAAAGATTTGATATATGTATTAATTATAACATTATTTAATTTTTTATTTGGTAGAATTTTTAATCTAAGTATAATTGATATTAGTAATGCAGTATAGTTAAAGATAGAACTGTTTTTAATACGCCAAACCAAATATAAGATAAATAATTCATCCGTGGCTTAAAACAAAAGGATTTGACATAATAAACAGTGTGGGACGCACTGAATAAAGTGGTGTCTTCGATACAGCTTCATGAAAAAAAAAATGTATATACATAAACAATATATGAGTACCATTTAATTAATGTAACATAAGCATCAATTTTGTATAAAAAGTTAAGAAATCTAGTCTTAAAATCGAGATAATCTCATACTCGGGCTCATTGCATATAATTGTTGAATTATGATTTTAAGTCGGTATATCAAAAGACAGTTTGATATACATAACAATCATCATTAGCAAAGTTCGAAAAAGAGCAATACTCCAAAGATTTTTCTTCTCTTTCTCTTATAAGCACAACAAATGCAAGAATAATTTAAGATAAGATAATTAAATAGGCATAATTAGTATACTTTCATGAAAATGAAGGTGTATGCAATAACTAGGAAAGTAAGTTTGACTATTCCAGATGTTTCTTGACCCAATTATAGTGTGTTTAAACAACCAATGAACCAAGAAAAGGCAAATCCAATCAACAAAAAGAAGATTAGCATTTTCAAAATGTTATGCTTTCTTTAGACAAATTATTGTAGAGGGGTACAGGAAGGTAAAATTAAAGGGGCAACATATATTCCTCTTATTATTAGAAGCTATTATAGCATGTTATATTAATCATCAAAAGTTACATAATTAGCTAATAGCAAAATTAGTTCGTGGCAATATTTCCAAATACCAACTATTTTGCTCCACAAAAGAAGTTGAAATATGAGGGATTTGATAGTTATACATGTATTAGTTATGCAGAATTCTAAATTGCAAATCAAATATCAATTTTATATATAAATATCTCATCTTCTATCCAGCTATCAAATATGATATTACTTATATACGATCTAATATATACATAACTCATTTCCAAACGAATCGGAGGTTAGCTAACTTGCTAGAAAAAATATTGTATATAATTACTTTATTTGGTGGAATACTTTCAATCTTGATAAAAAGGTTCTTCCCATAAGAGCCCAATAAAAGAAGTCAAAACGCAACTTTTTAGTGTCACAGAATTTGGAACGTGGCTTAATGATATTCGTATTTGTGCATTTGAATTAGTAAAATAATTAGTAAATAAACTTACCCAAATTAAGAGAAAAGAAAAGAAAAGTTTCATTGTTTGAAGGCATCCGTTGATGATGACTCTTACTTAATTTGAAGAGTGCCACGAAGGTTTTGACTTAATATTTCAACTTTAAAGGGTGACAATAAGTCAATAATTAATCACTTACTTTTCACTTAATGCTCAGTCCATTGATGTGGGGATTTGCTAGGTTGACTAATTAATCCGAATTTAATTTGTATTAGTGCCTCACTTTAGACTAATCATTTTTAATAATATTGTTAATTTTTTTTAACATTAATATGACATGGTTACTTTGTTTTTCGTTGCTCAATGGACGATTCGGCTTTTGACCGATAAATTTGGATTCATTTGCAAAGTCATTATTTTGAGCAGAGACAGATCTAGAAGAGAACGTATAGATTCATAAAAATTTCAGTATTTTTATTTCATAATCATTAATTATTGAAAAATATTTTATTGTAAATTTAATTATTAATGTATATTAACTGAGGGGGTGAATCAAAGACAACTTCTCTCACCAGATATGGTATGGAGCATTGACTTTCTTGTCATGCCCTTAAGTTAATACAAGAATTGTTAAGTTTTGAATCAGCCTCTTTAAGAGTAACATATTTCTTATCAAAGACTACTCAATTTTCAAAGTTCCGGCCTCACCTTAATACGTCTTATTTTAATTGTGCGACACAACCAAGGGCGGAGCTACTGTAGCGGAAGGGGGCTCGGACGAACCCACTGACTTTTTCGTAGATATAGTATTCGTATAGTGAGGTGTGTAGCCCAGCGGTGTTTGTGCACCTAATGATGTCCCTCTACCAGTGTGTTGTGGCTTCGAAACTCACTGAGCACAGTATTTTTGGAATTATTTTCTAACATACAACAGATAAAGACATACGCAGGTTTATATAAAGGCTTAAGTCATCGATAGCCCCTTAAAGTTGTCTGCATAATTCATTTAGACACTTCAACTGAGACTCTTACCTATTAGACACTTTAATATTAACGAATATTTATCTATTGAACATAAAATTACAACTAGCTTTAAAAATATGTACTTGTAATTCACCCACATTATCTTGACAAAATCACGAATAGAATTACGACATGTGGCACATGGGCCCATAATTTTAATTTTGAAAAATAAAAAATAATTTCCAGCCTTTAATAATATAGAAAAAATTAAATTGATAAAAAATAAAATCTCTCCCCCCCACCCCATCTAACCTATTGCCCTTTCTTCTTCATCTTCTTCTCTGTCATTCCGTCATCACCATTCACCATTGATTCCTCCGGCGATAACAAAAAAGAAAATGTCTAAGCCCCACCTCATCCCGAATTCACCCACCAAATCCTTTTCTCTTTCCTTTTCTTCGTTATATTCTATTCCTCCGACAGCTATTGCGATTTTTGTAAAAATAATCAACCTCGATAAATTATTTCGAAATCGACATATCAAAAAAATTTATAACATTTTTAATAAGTTTAATGAATGGTGATGGTTGCTCGATCAGAGTTATTGAAAATAAAGATGCACAAATATTAGTCAACTTTTTAACTCCCACAGTCGATTTTTTTTCTTCTTCTTGCAAATTCAACAGACAATTTGTTTACAGAAAATGAAAAAAAAAATGAATCAAAACAAAAGGCAGAGGAATTTGAAGTTTTTAAATGGTGGGTTGAAGAAGAAGATGACTTGTACATGGGTGTGGGGTGATTTTTTTTAATGATTTAACAGATTAATGCTTAATTAAATTAATTTTTTTATTTATTTAGTCAATGCATACCAAGTGTCAAGAAAGTAGGTACAAATTTATTTTTAAGAAATAAAAAAAAATGCATTCACGCGTTCAGCAACAGTGAGATACACTTATTTTGCCACATCAGCGTTTTGTATTTAATAGGTACATGTCTTGAACAATTTAAGTGTTCAATAGGTACTAGCCCTAATTGAGGTGTCTAAATGAACTATGCGGACAATTTTAAGGGGCCGCCGATGACTTAGGCCTAATATAAAAAACAGAATGGTAAATGAAAAAAGTGTTTTTGAAATTAATATCTAACCTAAAGATAAAAACATAAGTAGGTTTATATATTTATTTATTTATTTTTTTAAAAAAACAGAAAATCGGTAAATGAAAATAAACAGAAAAATAGTGTTTGTGTCATACTATAAAACAATATCTAATTCTAACCATTGATATCTACTCAAACGTTCAAAAAAACTTTGACCCAAATTTATTTTTAAAATTTAGGGTTCTGATTGCTACCATCCGACCTCTGTCTTCCGGTATGTACTATGTACTCTCGCCTTTTCTTTTTCAATTTTTTTCTTATTTGTTTTCTTTTACATTGTTTAATTATTTATTCAAAAATTAATTTTTAATCTTTGATTTTAGGGTTATCCCACATATTGATAATTGATTATGTTAAAATAAATGTTGTTTGCTTTTCGAAATTTTAACTTTTGAAGGCAATAATGGTTCAAGGTCATAGTGAAACTAGTAAAATATATGTTGGTGCCAAAATATTAATGGTGAATCTAATATTTTAATCTCACTTACAACAATATTGAAAACTAAAGTAAAAATGTTCAAAATTTATATTTAAAAAGTTATTCATTTTTCATTAACAATATTTTAGAACTTGAAAATAAATTACTCAAATCTTCATATTATTAAATCAAGTTTTTACAATAACAATATCTAAGGTAATATTTTCAAACATGATTAACATCTCATTAACAAAATTTTGTGTTTTGTTCTTTTTAAAATTTAGAACCCACAGGTCTGAAATCTTGGCTCCGCCTCTGGACACAACATATCGAGTCAAGTAAACACATAGTACTAGTAATTACTCCCTCCGTCCCATTTTATATGTCATCCCTTTCTATAAATAGCTGGACCACAATATTTGCCATTTTATAAAATTTATGCATAAATTATCATATTTTGCCTATTATACCCTTGATAGAATAGATAATTAATCTTGTCATTTATTAATAAAGTTGACTTAAGAAAACATTAAATAAGGGTAGAAGGGTAAAGTTATATCATTTCTTAATGTAAGTGTAAAGTAAAAAGGTGACATAAAAAATGGGACGGAGGGAGTATTTACATGGTATCTAACGTGTAGCTATATTCTGATATGTTTTAAAACTAATTAATATTTCAATGGTCCAAATTAAATTAAATAGGCGTAGTCTAAAAGTTCCACTTAGGAAAAACAGTCTATAAATAACCAAGCAAAAATCAAATTTGATCAGTCTTTAGTACCTAATTCTTTCATTATAATTTCCCTATTAAAACTATAGGGGATCAGAGACATTTTCTTAATACAAATACATGTCTCAAAGGTTAGATTTGTTCCTTGCCTTTTTAATTATGCTAAAGCTAATGAATTGTGATTTATAACAATTTTTCTTCTTTTATTTTTATTTTTTTGTTTAGTTGCAGCTTGTTAACTTATACCTTCAAGAAGGTGTGATATCTGCTTTTATAATTGCTTTCACCAAAAAGATAAATTCTGGTACGTGACTTCGACATGCATCTTTTTGTCTTGTGTTGACACCATTTCATGCCATTCAAATTAATTAGAGCCGGTTTGGATTCGCTTAAAAAAATAGTTTTAAAGTCAAACTAAAATAATTTTTAAGTCAAAAAATAAAAAGTAAAAAGAGATCTGCTTTTGATTTATTTTAAGTCATTTTTTACCTTCTCAAACACTTCCTAACTTATTTTATGTCATTTTTGACTTATTTTAAATTATTTTTACATTTATCAAACATTTCCAAAAATAAAAAACTGACTTAAAAATAGATTTGACCAATTTTTAAGTCAATCCAAACACCCTCTAAAAGTGATGTATTATATGCATCTCCTCTAAATTAAGTTATAATATAAGGCACCTGCATATGCATGTACACAATGAGAATTAGTTTTGTTAATTTTTATTGCTAGTAAAGGTGAGTGGACTATGTAGTTTAACGAATATATTAAGAAGGATTTTTCCAGAATCTAGTAGAAGGTTCAAGTTTCAACATGCTTCTAGTGTTTACTATTATTCTTTTTAATATGCTTCAAAAGGATTGACATTAATTTAGTACGACTATAAGTAGAAGTGTGTTAAAATGAGGTGCTCATACACTTCAACACGTTATTAGTATAGACTGTAGAGGGAGGTTTTAGGATTGGATCTAGCCATCGTTCATTATCAAGAAAGATGTGTTATGCCCATAAAAAAAATCGAACTCATATGTGAAGAAGCTACTGAGAATATTAATATTGATGCAATTGTACTTACTGATACAAATTGTATTCATTGATACAACTGCGATATTTGATATAAATTGTATTCGTTGATACACTTGATAGAATTTTACTCGTTAATACACTTGATACATAGTGGATATACAAGGAACAAATACACTAGATACAACTTGATACAATTGTATTCTTTGATGCGATTGTACTCGTTGATACAAATTGTATTTGTTGATACACTTGATACAATTATATTTGTTGATACAAATTAATTGTATTGGTGATAATACCTAATACAACGAATACAATATGTATTCGGCCTCTCTCTCGCTTCTCGTCTCCTCTTTCTCAAATCTCGCTCGCCTCTCTCTTTCCTCTCTCATCACCTCTTTCCTACTTTTAACACATAACTTTGAATCGTAATTAAGATAACTTTAATTATAAATCTATAATAAAGCTCCAACTATATTCATTATTGAAAGTCGCTCTTAAAGAAAAGGAAGTTGGGCCGTTGTATAAGTAATATTATTTATCTCCAATATACAATAATAATAAATGATTCTCCATATAAAGAAGAAAATTATACTCGAGCTTGAAAATAATTAATTTTAAGCTTTTGATTCGGCTTTTTTGACCATTATCTCGGCAATAATGAGCAAGGTAGTATTTGCGGTGAATCCCCCCATTAAGTAGTCATGCATTACGGTCGGATCGCCCAATTCTCTAGCAAATACATCTCTTTTGATCATTTCTTCACATGTACCTGTAGTAGCATTCAAGTAATGCCTTTGATTTCACCTGTTTCAGCCTGTGCTTTAAAAAGTGCTTAAGGTAAATTTTTAAGGTCAAAAGTTTAAAAAAAATTAAAGTTGAAGGTTTGTTCATGGGACAAACATGGTCAAAAGTTCAAAAACATCCACCTCTAATATCATTCTTATAAATCACCCATTAAAGATACAAAGAGTCATATTTATTCATTTACTATACAAAAAAGATCAACTTTACCCTTTGTTATACTAACTATACTAGAATACATACCCTTGACGTTACGTCAATAGTTAAATTATACCCGCATGACATCAATATTTTAATGAGATGGACGCTACATGTTAACGCTCCAACCTATTTTATCTTTTGCCCTATTAAAATAATATCAAAATTACATTGAAATTGCTATTGCTAGAAACAAAATAATCTCAGTAACCATACTACCCAAGTGTGTGTCATCATGTGTACTACTTCCCTTGGATTCCATTAAATTGTTTGGGCATGGCAAAACAATGGCTCTTGAAATAGGTGATATTTTTTCTTTCTTTTTTTAGCAGCTTCAAATGTCAAATATTAATCAAATTCACAATCAAATCAAATCAATCAATCACAAGTCGCTTTACTCTGGAAAATTCCCGCAATTTTTGCAGCAAGAAATTATTGCTTTACTTGGAGAATGTATGTTAGTAATATTGTTCTAATAAACCACTAGTGTTACAAATTTAGATCTTACCATGAGATGGGATGAGCTAAGGTCTCGAATTAGAATTTTGAATATGAATTATTTTTTGATAAAAAGTCTTTTTTCTTGAATGGGTTCTATGTGATAAAAATTTAAAATATTTAAACTCTAATATGAATATTGATTGCCAAATGAAAAAAAAAAAGAAGCTAAACTTTATGTGAAAGAAATCTTGAATTGTTCAAAATTGAATCGTAATCGATAAATCAACCACAAAATTGAATTATTAGTATTGAGTTATCAGATTAACGATTAATGAATGGATTAAAATTGCATAGTTAATGATGTATCGGTGCGAGGGTGAATTACTCAATTTCCTTATTAGGTAAACTGTTACGGTTCGTTTGGTTGGGAATAAATTATCCCAGGATTAGTTATCCTGGGATTGGATAACTTATCCCACCATATATATGGGTAACTCATCACATCACTATGATATAAAAGGTGGGATAAGTTATCTCAAACATGGGAACCAAACAAGACAGAAAAAATTTATCGCATCACTATTTTCTTATCCCATCACTATTTATTTTTATCCCTCACACCAAACGAGCCCTTAACCTATTAAGAATTATCATAATTACATTTTTACCGTAAATATATTTGTTGAATAAATGTTTATGTGCATGCACCGCTCAAAATTTAGACTTTCATAGATTTTTCACTGTGATTTACAATTACAAATTACCAACTTAAAGTAGAGCTAAAAAAGCTTGTATTGTTTGATTGAAGATGAATATATTGGTGAGTGAAGTGAAAGAATGGAGTACGAAATGATTGACTCAATACGTTGTCCGATAACAATCTATCAATTATTAATCTGATACCGAATCAATCGATAATTTATTGATTAACTAGCGGATTAATATATTTAAAAGTTGATATCCAATAAGTCAAATCATTAAGCATAATTAGTCCTCCGATCCGTTCCTAAGCAGCCTGAAAAAAATCATCTTTTTAAATAAATAAATTAAAAAATAAATAAAAAATATATATATATATAATTTTAACGTTCATATTTTTCTTTAAATATGTAGACCACAGGTCATCTTGATATCTAAGATTACGTGCATTATTTTCCTTAGTGCGACGAGTGTAAAGAGTTCAAACTACGTGTTCGTCAAAATCCCATTTTTGGTACACAATTTTTTTTTTCAATAGAGAACAATTAAATAAAATGACTCATAACACTATTAATTGACATAAAAATATTTCAATTATATTATATATAGTTGTAATAAAGAAAAAATAATTTTATTAGGTATTAAAATAGTTTTTAAAAATAAATAAAAATAATTAAGCTTAGTAAAAAATCAGTTGGATTGGGTCTTGACCCGTTATATAGCTCATTACTAATCTGTTTTGAATCAAGCAAATTTAGGTTGGGTTGGGTCTTGATCCGTTATATAACTCATTACCTAATTTGTTTTGAATCGAGCAAATTTAGGTTGGGTTGGGTCGACCCGATGATTGTCTCAACTCATTATGACCCACCCAAATTTAAGTCAATTCGTTCAATTGTTACCCCTAGAATATCATGATTAAATACTTAATTGCCCCTCAAAACCCTTTTTACATCGTTTTCATCATAATAGTAGAAAATTATATATACTGCCGTTTGAGGTAATTCAAAAGCATCTAACTTTACCAATTTTATGTATCAATATTATGCAAAGCAAAAAAAAGGTATGATAACTTTAGAACAAGAATATAAAAAAAATATTTATTATTTGCATGCAAAGTAGTTGTGGAAATTCTTGTGAAAAAAAATTAAAAGAACATTCTTATCTAAATTCCTGCGTCAAGTAGGACTTCCATTTGTAGCAAGTTTATACCACGGAAGAATTCGAATTTTATTAAAAGCAAACCTAACAAAGGTAAAAAGAAAAGAAAATAATGTGACTATAGTCTATATCTTCTATCATTTCTAAGTAATTGGACGAGTTAAGTTAAATTTAAAATTTGAGTGGGTTATAAATTTATAATATTTGTTTTAAAAGGCTTTAAGAGGGATCGGACTTGCAAATCATTTTGAGATTCATGCAGGATCTTAATTCCGTAAGGCTTATAACTTAAGCTAGCGTTTAACTGTGTGCGCTATAAATAGGCCCAACATCAAAGCTCGCTCAACAATTCCTATTAAAAATCATGTATCAATTATCTAACTTAATATGTGTCTTTGATAATATTTTTGAAAAAAAATGTGATATTTCAATTATTTATAGTTTGATTTGTATATCATGATCGTTTTAACATTATTGCATTGTTTATATTTGTAAAAGTATGTTAAATATTTTATTTTCTATGACTTTGTTTATTTTAATTTTTAATTTTTTTTTAATATACTTTATATATTTTGTCCTCTTCCAAAATTCAGAGTCATCCAAAAATTAAATGGCAGAAATTTACCAAATATATTCAAACGCACGAGTTCATACAAATTTACGGCAATGACATGTATATCTTTATGTATATTAGTGTATACCAATATATTATTACAATTATAATAGACAATGCATATGGAACATGCATATCACATTATATATCAATATATGCAAATTTTCATGGATATGCAAATATATACATGAGATATACATAAAGCTATATACAAATATAAAACCATCATAAGCACCAAATCTCTTCCAAATGTGCTCTAATTTGAAATTAAGCTTCCCAAAGATGTTTTCAAGCTATTTTTAAATTTCAAATTTCAAAACATTCAACCAACTAAACATACAATATTAAATTTCTACATTTCTATTAGTTTTCTATTGGAATCCGGAGCCTAAAGGGCAAAAAAAATTGTCAAAAATTCCAAAAGGGCACATCACTTTTTTTTTTAACCAAAAGGGCAAAATCGTTGCGTCTGACAAAATCGCTGCCCAAGCAGCGATTTTTTCTAAAAAAAAAATTTCTTTTTTTCTTAAAAATCGCTGCTGTGGCAGTGATTTTGTAAAAAATTTTTTTTTTTTTTTTTATTAAAAATCGCTGCCACTTTGTTAAAAATAATAATTTTAATTAGTAAAAATCGCTGCCATTGTAAAAAAAAAATTCTTTTTTGCTATGGCAGCGATTTTAAGTCAGAATTTTTTTTTCCTTACACATCGCTGCAGGGGTAGCGTTTTTCATGCCGAGTACTATTATTTTCATGCCTATTATTAATTATTAATAATATAAAAATGATAAACAAGACGACAGTATACTCAATAAAA
>JAJOOS010017128.1:0-40335 GCA_029582725.1 Solanum chiquidenum
GGTCTTTCGTATTCGCGGTTGGATTACTGTGTCTAACAACTATGATTTAAGAAAGTTGCTCCTAGTCCTCCTTCGTGATGTTATTAGAATGGGAGACGGGAATGATAATACAATGGATATTGGAAAACTAGCTGAGCGCGTACAACAAGGTTTGAAGGGAGAAAAGTATTTGATTGTTGTGGATGACATATGGAGCCAAGGCACTTGGGATAGAATTTCACATTGGTTTCCAGATTGTGGTAACAAAAGTCGAATTTTGTTGACTTCTCGAGACAGGGAGGTTGCTGAGTATGCTGCTCGCAATACTAAAGATGGTTTGGTACCGATGCGTCTTCTAACACAGGAGGAAAGTCGGAATCTGTTTTACCACAAGGCATTTGGCAAAAATTACACTATTAGAGGGTCAGATGATGAATTCGAGAAGGCTGGAGAAAAAGTCATAACAAATTGCAAAGGATTACCGCTAATGATTACTGCGATTGCTGGTATACTCTCTAGCAAGAGTAAACTGGATGAGTGGATGGAAGTAGCTAAAAGTGTAAGCTCATTAGTAAATGATGATGATTACAAACAATGCTTAAAAGTTGTTGCTTTGAGCTACAATAATCTTCCTTCTCTTATGAAAGCTTGTTTTTTGCATTTCGGACTTTTCCCAAAAGCCCATGTCATTTCTGTGAAGAAGGTAATCAGATTATGGATTGCAGAAGGAGTCGTAAATCTAAAGGGAGTTGAGGAATTCGAACAAGTAGCTGCTCGTGTTTTACATGATCTTATCGGGAAAAGTTTAGTTATTGTTGACAAGCGAAGTTTGGATGGGCAAATTAAGACATGTAGGATTCATGATCTTTTTCATGATTTGTGCTTGAAGGAAGCTGAAAGCGAGAATCTTTTGTATGTTCTTGGACCAGACCTTACCACTCATTTAGACAGAAATTTCCGTAAAGGTCCCAGGTGGATGTCAATTCAATCAGACCTTTATCGTTGTTACTCCAGTTGGTATACTTATACTCCTATTAAAATACGCTCTCTTTACATCTATTATAGTATTTTTGACAATTATCTTTTTCATTTCAAACTACTAAGAGTATTGGATATGGAAGACTGTATCATCACAAGTAAAATTACTAGAGAGCTTGGTTGTTTAAGGTATTTGGCTGTGTGGACTATTGAGACATGTGTGGATCTACCAATTTCCAATCTTTGGAATCTACAGACTCTCATTTTTGGTAAAGGTTCATTTAATTTTGATTTTCATAGTGTTGTAGCTTTGCCAAAAGATATTTGGCAAATGTCACAATTAAGGCATCTTTGTGCAATATGCATTTATCTATCTTCGCCTGGAGATAAGGTTCTCGGAAATTTACAGTGTGTTTCTGGCTTGAGTCCTTGTTGTTGTACAAAGGAAATATTTGAAGGGATTAAGAAAGTGAAAAAATTGGCCATTTACGGAAGGATGGATCAGGAATATCCTACCGATCTTAAATGGATAGATAATCTTAAATATTTACAAAATCTCGAGTCACTAAGTATTGCAGCTAAGCAAATGCTGTATACCATGGATAAAACCAGGTTTTTTAGTCTTACAAGTCCAGATTCTTTTCCACAAAAACTCAATAAGTTGAAACTTAGCTTCACATGTCTACCGTGGGAATACATGTCCATTATCAGCAAGTTGCCCGAACTTGAGGTACTCAAACTGAAGGGTGGTGCCTTCTTTGGCCACGAGTGGAAAGCAATAGACCAGATTGGGTTCCCGAAGCTGAGGTTCTTGCTCCTTGAGAATCTCTTCCTTGAAAAATGGGAAACCACCACGGGCTCTCATGATCATTTCCCCAGCCTTGAGCGCGTAAATATCACAAATTGCAATGTATTAAAAGAGATCCCTCAAGGATTTGCAGATAGCAAGACACTGGAGCTGATTGAGTTACACAAATGTGATCCTTCCTTGGTTGCTTTTGCTGAGAAGATCCAGCAAAAACACGAGGATTGCGGGAGGAATAAACTTAAAGTTACTGCCTTCGATACAGGTAAATATATATCAATCTGTGAACATTCAATAGTTAGTGTTGCAAACAGGAAAACTTAATTATTGAATTCTACAGTTTTATGATGTTATATATTGTACCTTTTTTCTATTAGTTGTCATGTTTTCTTCACTCTCAATTTTTCCTTTTTCATTATTACACTTGATGAGCCGAGGCTTAACCTACTACTTCCACAAAGTAGAGGTAAGGTCTGCATATGCTCTCTCTCTACTGAGTTTCGTCATTTCACTTTACAGAGTCGTTCGAGGAACATTATGAATTATGATTATCATCACAGAGACCTTTTGAATACGATGACGAAACGGTTGGACAACATGTACTCACTACCAAACTGCAGCTGATCGAATCACATAAGGAATTGTCTTCCCTCCTTGTATCGCACTGTGGTGTTAGTTTAAATATATAATGTTTATTTTTACTTATACAACTTGTTGTTTGTATATGGTTGTTACTTATAGTATCATATTGTGGTGTTAGTTTAAATATAATGTTTGTTTTGATTTTTACATATACAACTTGTTGTTTGGATATGGTTGTAATTACATATTGTATCTTCTTGTGGTGTTGGTTTAAATATAATGTTTACTTATACTGCTTGTCGTTTGGATATGTTTGCTACGTATTGTATTTTATTGTGCTGTTAGTTTAAATATATTGTTTGTTTTGCTTATTACTTGATGTTTTATTGCATCGTAATTCGTACCATTAAATCCATGTAATATAATGACGAAAAAGTAGCGATCGATTTGGTGTGATCATGTCATTATCATAATTCTTTTTCCTCGTTATCTATTTACTTACAATGTAATAATCATATTATATCCTTTACTCTATCTTTTTATCGTAGCTCTACATCGTACTCTACTTTTCTCGTAGATTTATTTTTCAAATTGATAATTTATGACATTATTTAACGACGAAAAATGATATAATTTATTCTTAACCCAGTCCTTAGTAGACTTTCCAAAGCCAACTTAACTACTTAGCGCCTAAATAGACATTTGCCCTTATGCTTTTATATATATAGAAGAAAATTAGATAGTAATATATAAAATTAGCCACAATTCAAAATTTTAAGTTTATGAATTCTCGATAATCTCAAACAAAAACAAAAGGCTTCTTTATTGAAGTTTTATTAGCATAATCCAAAAGGGGTGTTTTATTAGCAAAAGTTCATGCTAATTTGATATTCATCCAAATATAAATGGATGCAGATAAAATAGTATCTTGAGTTTCAATTGCAAGGGCTCATCCAAATTGAGTATTTTCGATTCAATATGAAACATAAACTTATACATAAATTCAGAAAACGGTAACAAATATTAGATTTGAATAGAGAATTCAAAAAGTACAGTGAATTTAATATTAAAAACCTTAAAAATCAAATCTATCATGTTTGAATTTATAGGAATGTCAAAAATATAATGATTTTAAAATTGAATAGTAGGAATGTTAAAAATCAAACTTATCAAGGTTAAATTTTAAATCTGCCCTTATCGTAATGCATGTGTATTTATAGGAATGTCAAAAATATAATGATTTTAAAATTGAATAGTAGGAATGTTAAAAATCAAACTTATCAAGGTTAAATCTTAAATATGCCCTTATCGTAATGCATGTGTTCCGTCTACATGAGAGGTCGGATCTTGAGGGTCGGTTATGTACTTTTATGTGAATATAATAGCCTTTACCTAGATATGTATATAAAAGCTAATTAAATATCTATAAATATTTGAACTGTGAACAAAATCCAGTCTAGAATTAACATGAGATCGATATATAAAAAGTCATAAACTTCAAATTCTTGGTCCACCTCTCTATCGGAGCAATGAAGAAGACAAATGATTAACGGTAAATTTACAAATTAGAATAGCTAAAACATGATATGTATTAACAAAATCATGGATCAAGGGTCACATCGGGTCTGATTCTGATCATACCATGTCGAATTAGGCTTTTTGACTTAACTCGCATCCTAAAAATTAGCTCAAGATTTATCTAAGGAGCCCAAATTTCACTTAATCACCGATATGGAATATTCTATTCACGAACTCGTAAAATTAAAAAATAAATAAATAAAGAAGGACAAAGAGGAAGAAGAAGAGAATCCAAACAAAATTTCAAATAAATAACAGAAAAAAATTGCATGCATTTTTGGCCTTTGCAAATGTGGCATAAATTACGGTTTCAAACTTCAACTGTTTTTAACTTTCTGTTTTTTTCTTTTTTTTTAAAATAAATTAAATTAAATCCTCTCAAAATATGTATGGACCTGTTAATAGAGCAATTTATTAAGGAAAGAAGTTTTTTAAAAAAATTATTAGTCACGAGAAAATGTCAGATAACAAATTTAAACTTTTTTTCTTGCGTATTTTATGGAGTTTTGGATCCAATTTTTTTTTATTAAAAAGCGTTTGTATGTGACTTCTTCATCATCATAACTTACTATTAAAAAAAACTTTCTTCTCGGTTTCCATTTTTACGTATAAAATCTTCAAAAATTTATTAGAGTATTTGGATTTGCATTTTGGTAGAAAAAAATGGAGAATAATAGAAAGAGAGGGAGAGAAACGTTGAATACGATTTACAACAGGAAGAAACACCAGGTCGTGATGATGAGGATGATGAATGAGGATGATGATTTTGATCAAAATAGGTACAAATGGGATAACGCGAAGGATTTTATGCGAACAGAGGAATGTCATGAAGACGATGAATCAGGTACAAGTACAGGTCCAGGTGCAGAAACAACAGGAGTTTTTGATTTTCCATGGATTAAAGGAAACAAAGACGTAAACTTCAAAGAAGAAATTGAGGAATGTTTGGATAGTACATTCGTCGTCCCTACCACCACCACCTCCTACAATTATTATGACGATGAAATTCACATCGACACTACTACTACTCCATCAATTTTCTGTGATAATCAGAAGAAGTTGTTATTAGGATTGGATTTTGATCTCGATTTCAATATCGATCCCGATCTAATTGATCAATTTTTCACTGATACTGCACGATCGTCTTGTGACGATGATCAATTGAAAGTGAATGAAATTGAAGATCAGCAATTGAAAATTGAAGTGAACGACGATCAAAAACTTGTTGAACCCAAGGATGGGAGTTAATTAATTGGAGGTAGCAAAAGTTAGCGGCGACTCTATGACCATTGAATAAATTTCTTCGACTTGAGTTGGATTAGAAGCATGAAATGTATATACATCATCTCCGATAGCTAGCAGTCTAGCACCATGAAATGATGTACAACAAAACAAAAACCAATACACCGACAAGTTCTGGGATCTTGAATTTCAGTTATGAAACCTTTGAAAAAAATGTAATATAATAGTTAGGTCCTTAACCGAAGGTTTTCGTTACATAAAATTGTTTAAGAAGGGTACAAATTTGTGGCTATTAATATAATATTACTATGATAATATTCTTTATAATAAAAATTCATTCATTATTCTATGTGACTCTATTTATTTAGTGATAGAGTTCAAAAGGTGTAAGTTAAATATATGTAAAACACTAAAACTATCCTTTTAAATAAGTGATTAGTAATATTTTACCTATCTTTTATCTTAAATTTGTGATAGAAAAAGTCTCAATAAAATAATAGTAATAATAAAAAAGAATGGTATCGTATTTGTTCTTGTCATTAATGAAATTCCATTGCCAAACAAGCAGACTCCATGATTCAAATTATTCAAGAAAAATGTCCAAATTTATTTCTTTTAACTTTTAATTATAATTAAGATTATCTAAAGATAAAAGTCGTATTGGGATCCAAAGTAAAAATAAGATTGTCTCCGATGACATGGGCAATCTTAGATTAAAAAATAATTAACATCAAGTGAATTGGTAAAGTTACTTTAATCTATATCGATTGTGATGAGCGGTTCAAGCTAATTAGTGGTCTAAAGTCAAAAATAAATCGAAGGTCTAACTTTTAATTATTTTTTATTTTTTATATCTGAGATTCAAAATTATTTCTTTCTTTTTAATAAAAAACTTCATTTTTTCTATGGTTAGGCATTAATTCCAAACAAAATAGATTCGTGCATAAGAATTATTTTTGAGAAAATGAATTAATATAGTCTTGAATAATAGACCTTATAAAAATCACCCCTACATTATTTCATATTACCTTAATAAAAATATCTCATAAAAAAAAATATTTTTATTTATTTTAAAAACTACTCCATATATTTATTTTATTTTATTATTATTTCATACTGGATATTGAATACTTGTATTAGAATTTGATTAATCTGAATTCATATTATGTAAATCTCATTCATAAAAAACACTTTCTATCAAAAGAAACAAATCAAACTGAAAATTCAAAACTGAAACTTTTGATTAATAAAAGATCAACTTTATTCGCTTCACCACAATTTCATATATTTTATATTTTTTATAATAATAAATGAAGAAAGGACCAAATGCATCAACAAAGAACCGTGTAATAAATATAACTTTTTGGGGTCAGTGCTATTGGCATCTCATATTCATCCACACAAATCACTAATTTATTTCCTATTAAAAAATATATTTATTTTCAGTTTTGTTTTCTCAAATTACTATTTCTTTTATTATCCATTTATATAAATAAATTTATTTAATTAGATATTTTTTAAAGATAAAAAAAATCGTTTAAAATCATCTATTTTTTTTGTTGATGATCTATTTGGAGTATTACCTAGATTAAATTGTTTGTGTCACATCTTTATAAAAAAAATACTTCTTATATGCTCACTAATAAACTTATTTCAACTAAATGATTCCGACTTTTCTATCATTAATCTTACCATAATCATGTTGATATGGCATGCTTCATTGATCAGTATACTATTTATTTATATTTTTAGAATTTTGAATTTTTCTCTCTCATTTTCTGTTCAATAACCAATTAAAACAATTATTCACTTTCCTTATTATTAGCCTTCACTATATTTAACTCTTCCTTCCAATCCAAAAGGAAATATGTAATAGCTAAATACATAATGGTGCAATTAATGTGCATTATCACACATTTTTCCTATTAAATCATTGCTTCAACCCACGTATTATCAAAAAAATAAAATTGTAATGCTTAATATTAGACAATTCATTTCCCTATTTATGCATACCTTCTTAGACATTTTCCTTTGGGATTTCATGTAAGTATTTTTTTAATATCCTCTTAGATCTTTTTGGGGGGTTTCATGTAGTTTTTTTTCTTCTCTTTCATCTTCTTCCTTTTATTTTATTCATCCTTGATTTTAATTTTTAATGTATATATGTTAGCATCATTTTAAATAGGATAATTACTATGAAGCTTTTTTATATGAAGTGCATAAGAGGTAAGGCAAGAGTTGATTTTATCCATTCTTAATTTTATTTTTAACGTATGTATATATGTTATCATCCTTTGAAAAGGATATTACTATGAAGCTTTATGATATAAGCCAATAGTTTATTATTATTATTATTATTATTATTATTATTATCATTATCATTTTATCAATATCAATGTTATTTAATTTTTTAAAAGATTTTATTTTAGTTTTAGGAAGTTAAGTTCTAATTCTATTCAATAAGTCTCTCTCCCTAAATCTAAATTTGTATAGTATAATATTAAAGTTAAGTATACACAAGGTAATATTAAAGTGATGTGATATCTCTTTATGTTCATCAAATTTAATTATGTGTTTTTTATTTGAATCTATCTATATATAATATAAAGGAGGATCTTCATCCTACTGATGTGGCATGCCTCAATGATGAGAAAAGGCATTTATCTAGTTTCTTAAGATTTAGACATTTTTCTCTATTTTTACACAATTGTATTATTAATAATTATTAATTAATGATCAATTGTACCTTTCTATAAATAAAGAATTCCCAAGGCTATCATTTTGACGTTTTTAAATTATACTCGTTCATTCCTTATAATCAATATTTACTTCCCCATAATTAGTGTGCTTAATTATGGAAAAAATGGCTACAGAATTTCATTAAAAATAAAAGAAATGCATCCACTTAATTGCAACTCTTTAATGAAAAAGATAATGCAACATTTCAGAATTTTACTATATAATGCAATATTTCAGAATTCTAACACAATTCCTCTATTTTTCCCCCACACTACTTTATCCTTACTCCTATTTGTTCATTTTATATCTCTTCCTTTATTCTCTCTCAATTTAGCATTGCAATATCTTAATTTTTGTCTTCATTTTTATTTACCAGCAATGATTTTAATTCATATTTTATATGAAGATAATACTCTAATTAGACGTTAATTGTTTGCAGGTTATATAGAAATTATCTCTTTATTGATTTCGCAGAGGAGTTGAAACATGAAGTGCAAGTGGTTGGTTTACCGTGTTTTTGGTTGGTGTTCAAATTTTACCAAAAATATCAATATTTAATTTTTCA
This sequence comes from Solanum chiquidenum, assembly GCA_029582725.1. Taxonomy (NCBI): domain Eukaryota; kingdom Viridiplantae; phylum Streptophyta; class Magnoliopsida; order Solanales; family Solanaceae; genus Solanum; species Solanum chiquidenum. The sequence goes on from JAJOOS010017128.1 coordinate 8,469, forward strand.
TCACAAATATTTCTAAAAATTATATAGTGACTTTTCATTATTGATTGTTGATAAGGTTTATAAATTGTAATTACGTAATAATTAGTTCTTCGTGAATAAACAAAATGTGATTGTCGTTTAAATTTCTTATTGAAGATAACATACATATGTGATGTTACCAAGAATACGAAGTTATTGACTTTTCGTTATTGATTGGAATTACTCATATAACTGGTTCATTGTAAACTAAAATTTTCTTCCAATGGTCTATTTACTTTTTTCACTACAGATTATATGAAAATATAATATTATCAGCGACGACATATTTAAAGAGAGAAGATTTATCAACAAGCTTCATTCAAGTGTGATTTTCTTTTTTCAAATCAGTAAATACACTCATGTTCATCTTCTTTTTGTATTTTATTTTTATACAACACAATAGTGAGAAAATAATATGAGAGATGAAACAACATCGTGGTGTACGAGTGAGAATCCTATTTTGAAATTGCTTACGAAAATATTTGTGAAAGTTTCTTATTTCCTTGTATTTTTTTATGCATTGAAGCAATAAAAGGCATCTAAAAATTCATTTTGAAATAACTTATTTACGTTATTAAAAATTAATCTATGCAACTATTTTTTAATAATTATTAAAAATGAATCAGTAGCATCAACTAGGTTATTATTATAGAGAATAATTAAACAAGCAACCATATAAAATTAAATAAATTTGAAATTTTATTTGATACAATTAAATAAAAAATGTCCATTTATTCTTTTTTTTTTATATCATAAAAACTTAAAAATAAAAATTATATTTTTTTAATATTTTACAGGATGTGACATTCACCTTTTCTATGTTTGCAGGGTGAAATATTCATGACCTTCTAAAATAGGAAAAATTATTTTTAAAAAAATATGAAAAAGGTCATGTATGTGAATATGTGTATACTCGAAAAAATTTATAGGTATAATTCAAATAATAAGTGCATGAGAGATAATAATATAATCAAATATTTAAAAGATAAAATGAAAGTTACAAAGATTATGTAAAAGTAGAAATCAAAGGAAATAATGATTTGTAAATTTGTAGAAATAAAAAAACAATTGTAATGGTAAATGTTGCCAAATAAAGTAAAAATTTATTAGAAATATTTAAATTGCGCGTAGCGCTGTCAAATTCACTAATAATAGTAAGAATTTAAGATTTAAGTATAAAGTTTAATATTTAAGATTCTTAGCATTATATTCAATATAGTTGAAGTTACGACAATAACAACAATAATGACGTGCCTGATGGAATTTAATTAGTATGATTTGAAGAGGATAGAGTGTACACAAGCTAATTAGTGGTTTAAAGCAAAAAATAATTCGGAGGCCTAACTTTTAATTATTTTTTTCTATAGTCTTAAACTATATATATACAGATATTTTTTAATCTTGTGGTGTTAAAGATATCATGTGGAAGTTAAATTTAAAAATTGATCCAAAAAAGAAACATTCTTTAATGTTTCGAAACAAACTAAAAAAAAGACAAACACATTAAAAAATATAGTTTTTTTTTGTTAAATAAGGCTTATAATAATTTTATTATTACGAAAAAAATTAGGCCTTTGAATTTGGAGGCCTAAGACGTATGTCTCATTTTTAAAGGCATTGAGTCGTCCAGTCAGAGGCGAATCTAGGATTTTAAGAAGACGGGTGCACCATTGTAAGGGGCGGTTCTGTCCCTTCAGGAAAAAGGCAACTACTTTAGGTTTCCAAATTTGAGGGGACTCATATATTTTAGCAATAATAGATATGGGTTTTTCATAAGAAAATATTAAATACGATTTTTCAAAAAGTATTATAGTAATAGAAAAAGTTATTAGAAAAAAATTGATATACCTAAAGTACTACGTAGCAATTGGTTATATGAATTATTGATTCAAAAAGAATTATTAAAAGAAGCCAATTATACAAAAATATACAATTTTATATCTCAAGAAATTTAAAAAGTAGACTTTATAAAAAGAATATTAATTTTTCTTAAAAATTTAAGGCTTCAATTTGATTTTGTCTCAGACCACTTGTGCGTTTGAGCCGCCGCTGACCATTGCACGTAAGATAAGATCTAAAATATTATAATTGATTTTGCTAGTTTGCTTACTAAGAATGGTGATTTCAGTTGATAGAATGGAAAAGAAGGAAGAAACGAATGTGAATTTTTTCAGCTGAGAAGTTCGAACGCTACTTTATTTTTTATGTGAAATAAAATGTTTACAATGGAACCTACTTTTAGATTCTTTTATTTTTTTTAAATAAAAAAGAAGTAAAAAGCAATGCACGTGGAAAACAAACACCCAAACCAGTGAGCCTTCCAATGATTTGTTATCATGAGTTCCTTCAGTTGCTATTTGTTATATTTTATGAATTATACCAGTAATTTATCGAATTTCGTCGAATGACTACAGGTTTCGGTGATCCATTTTTTATACCTAAATTCACCCCTGGTTGTCCTTGGTGGTGGAGATAGTTGAGATTCTATTCTTAATTAAAGATTTCAAATTTGAGTTCTAAAAATAAAATAAATGTTGGGAGCACATTCTTTATAATAAGCTTTCTTCGATATAAATACCAAAACACGAATTTTTTTTAAGCTTAATTTCAAATAGCACACAAGTAAATTTGATCAATTTTTTTCTTATTTTATTGTGGATATCTCCTCTTCATTAAGCATCTAGTGTACTCGTCTGCGCTATTCTAAAAAACTATAAGATATAAATTAATACTAATTAATATTACGTATAATTTTATAAAAGAAAACACAATAATTATGGTAAAAACGTCTTTTCATGATTTTTTAGATAATAGATAAAAAAAAAATTGACTAAATAAATATGTGTGAGACATTAAGGCCGTATATAAATTATTTATTTAAATTAATGTATAATATTAATTTAAATACGGAATCGGAGAAAAATATAAAGAAGAAGAGAAAAAAAATATATCCAAATTTGATGATGCGAATCTAAGAAATAATCTGATTTTATTTAATATATGTTATGTCGTAATTTTACTATATTTAGAAAAATCATTATTTGAAATATTCTAAGTATAAAACAATTTGAGAAAAATACTTAGAAAAGAGTCGCCACTTAATTTTTTAAAGAAATTAAGAAAACTTAATTTAAAAAGGCTTTAACAGATAAACCTTTAATTTTTTTGAGAAAATGAGTAAGAGGTTCTTATTTCTACTTTAAGAAGGTATTAGCACTTAAAGTAGCTGCTAACACACGGTTATCCAACGACTTGATTAAAAATATATGACTATTTCTTTTTTGGGAATTTAGTAAAGATTTTATTTTTATTTTGTTTAGAAGGATACATAACCTAAACAGTTGAAAATAAATTGAAAGTGATTAACATTTTTTTTTAAATAAAATAAATTATTAAAAATCACAACTTAAGCCAATTTGGACAATAAAAGCATAATACTATTTTGGATTAATTAAAGATAGGTGAATTTTTTTACTAAAGATATTTCATTAAGTAAATAAAGAATAAAGAGTTGATAAAATGAAATTAAAAAAAAAACAAAACAACAAAACAACACAAAGAAATAGTTTATCTTTTGGGGAATTCGACTAAGTTAATTAACAGTTCTAAAATTAGAGTTAATAAACAACAAACAGTAAATAATCACAATTAAATAATTTAAGAATAAAAGAGGAATTGAATTTGGGCCCTTTTCGACCTAAATTCACTGTTGTCCAAAAGTGGGATGTTGTTGATGCATTTTTTGGGCTTTTGGCCCATTTCCTCCTGCATTTCTTCAGCATGTATACTGCATAATTGACGAGGCTGACTCGAAGAAGAAGAAAATGGACCTCCATGGCCCAACTCGAGATGCAAAGGGAAGGATAGAGGAGATTTACTTGATTTATTTTATTACTAGTTAACATATTTGTGCTTAGCACGATCATAACAACTATTTTAGAGACAAAATTTTCTTATAAAGTATCACATACTAAAAAAGAAGAAATATGATCAATACTTAGGTAAAAACTTTAAAATGTTTATCATAATTATTTCAATTTATAAGATACAATTTTCTTATTATTTTGTTAGGGTGAAAAAACATGTTTTATATTTTGAAAAAAAAAAATACTAACTTAATTTTCTGCTTAATTTTTTATTTGTCGTTGATCATCAAATGAAAAGTAAATAATTCGTTCTCCTCATTTTTTAAAAGAAGCGATGCTTATTTTTTATGAGGAACTACTGAACTTAGACCTTTTTTAAATCAATCCTCAATATGATTTATTTAACAAAAAATCATACTTGTTAGGTACGGAATATTTTTTAAAAGCCTTTATTTTTGTGCAAGTTAAAATATGAAAAATAACAAAAGGCATGTTAATAGTAATTCAGAGGAAAGAACGAATAACTATTTTCTAATCAAATAAAAGATAAATATATAAAATCCTAATAATAAAATTGAAAAGCAATCAATATTAATGTTTCAACAAACAACTCGATACAAAATTATAGCGTCACCTTTATTTATTTTAATTATTAAAGAATTATTATACAAATAATAAATAATGAATATTTTAACTCATGAAGAGTTACAAAACTCACTAAATGTGTAATTATTTAGAGAAAATCAAATTTTAAAAATAATGACAAAAGGCGAAAAATAAAAGAAAAGAAAGGGAGAAAAAGAATAAGGAGGACTCTTACTATATAATATTTTTGGCTATTGTCTGTTTTTATATCATATCAAAATTATTTATAATTCTTTTTCGTCTTCACACAAATAAAAAAGTTTATCTTTATAACTCAATATATTTCACTAAAATAGTATGTCAATTCATTTTAGCGTGGATTTTGTATGTTTCGTTGTGGTCATTTTATTTAATTACTAAAAAGTTAGAATATAGAAAAATATATTTCATTATTTTAGTACAAACTTTAAAAATCTCGAGTGTTAATAAATAATATATACTCCCTTAATTTCAAAATAAGTGAATTGTTGAACCATTTTAATTTCATAGTTCAAAATAAGTGAATTGTTCAGAGTTTAAGTGAGATGTTGAAAAATTTGTTCATTTTTGCCCCTCATTTACAATGTTAAATAATTATAAATGAAATGAATTTTTGAATACGGAATATGTACACAGCGTCATCAGGAAAATAAATCATTCATTTATAAAGTTATTTAGAGCGCTCATAAATGTAACATATAAATGACTAAAGTGATTAAAGCTTTTAAACCCAAAGTCATTGTTAAACAAATTCATCTATGATTTTCTTAGAAAGAATTAAAATCCGGATTATTTTATGTTAACAAACAAATATTTATGGTGTCTATATTACAACTCAACAGTAAAGAAAATGAGGAAACGCAACTCATGATCCAATTAGTGCTAAATCCAACTTGGTATGGTGAGAACTTAATAAATGAAGATGAAATATTAGTTCTAAAGCTAATTTTGCTAAGAGACTAAGCATGGAGGAATTTAATTCATGATAGGAAATAGAATTCTAACACTACGCTATCAAGGGACTAAGAATAGAGGAACTTCAAGACATACACATAAATATTATGCTTGGAAGGATCATAAATAAATGTAACACGAGCAGGTCACACACAGAAATAAATAAGCAATCAATATGCTCAACATGTAATTTAAAATGGAAGGAGCATGCTGATGGGGAAATCATTGTATTCTGGCAATTAAAAAGAAAACTATTAAGGATTAGAACAACTGGAAAAGGAAGAACAAATTTGTCTCAGATTTATGTTATTGGATTTTAATCATTATTAAATTCACATACTTGACTTAGAAAAACCAAGGGAAGAAATCTAATAAAAAGGGAGCAGGTAGCAACCTAATCGTTTAAGGAGTAGAGGGATCATGTTATTTTACTCGGAGATTGTTGCTATTCTCAAAATAGAAAACCTCAACAAACAACTAGCAAAGAAAAAATTAACACCAATGTCTCAGCTATGCGGGCAATCAACTGGAAGCATGATGGCAACTTCTAGCTACTAACACAACTCATTTATACAATAATGCTAGTCGTTTAAGTATGCCATAGTAAATTTTTATGCTTCACAAAGGACCTAAAGATGGGCTGAAAGGTAGACTAAGTAAACATAGAGATGGTGCAAACAGTGTTATGAGATAGATATATCCCTAAAAGCTAATTGACAAACATCAAGGCTATGTTTTTGACATAACACGTATCTAAACATTAGATATTAATTACAACATTAACACTTAAGCGGAAAACTAACATTAGAGCAACTAACTAAACTAAATGGAGAGATATTACAAACGTAGCTACTCTATAAATAAAGAAACGCCTAATCAAATAAACAGAAACAGAATTCCAAAAGAGGAACAGAGTACTACTCGAGCTAAATTAAACACAAAGCTGAAGAAATGAACATTTTTTTATAGCTACACTAGAGACAACAACCAACACAAATTAAGGCTAAACATTCCATGAAATCAGATTGCAAGACTCAAGATTAATAATACAACAAACTTTGTATTCTCCATTTGAAAACTAGGACAACTAAGATTTTCTATAAATTAACAGTCAATCAATCTAATTAAACTACATTCAAAGATTAAATTAGCAAGACATCAACTTGGATATTTTAAACTGATACAAAATTATGCGAACTAAGAGCAATCAGGTTTAAATAAGGGAAAACAAAACGTAAACACATTTTAACATTTTGATTAAGCCAAACGCTAGCCAGAAAAACAGTCCATAGGTCCAAACAAGAAAATGAATAACTGAAACCATGAATCTCAATAGTTCAGAACAACAGCTAATTCATCAAAAATAAATAAATAATAACAATAATTTGAAACTCATAACAACACAGGAACAACGACTATCAGCTTTAGCATAGAATAATAACAAACTAGAAAACAAGATTAAGTTATAGAGATAAAATTAGAAGTTACCTGTTTCGGTGCAGCGAATGAGACAAACGAGTTGAAGAAACTTCCTACGACCACTGTGATAAGGATATTATTGTAAATATAAATTTAAAGAGTTATGTACTTGTAATTGCCTTATAAATAGCACACATTCAGGCCCTTGCTATTCACATAGGCCTTTGTTTATTTTCTCCAATCTCTCTAAAACTTAAACTTGGTATCAGAGCACTATGATTTCTCAAACTACTTCCGCTCAAACTTCTTCCTCAATTCAAGTCGTCTCCTCTCACTCCTCTTTGGGTCTTCCAAATCCTCCTCCAACAATTTCAAACATTAAAGGTTTTGTACCTATTGAATTGACATATCTTAAGTATCTTACTTGTAAAAAGGTTTTTCTTACCGTTTTAAAAAGCCACAATCTTCTTTCCTTGGTTGATGGATCTATTCCATGCCCATCCTCAACTCAGCATGAGTATCGTTTGTGGATTCAATGCGACACAATTACTCTAAGTTGGATTAATGCCACTCTCTCCCCTCCGGTTCTTGACTCACTTCTCAACTATGCTTGCGACACTTCCAAGCAGGCATGGAATATTCTTGCTTCCCTTTACCTAGATCAGGTTTCATCCTCGTCAATTCGTCTGAAATAAAATTTTCAAATTTTTTAAAAAGGTTCCCTGTCCATGGAGGATTATCTCCAACAACTGCATTCACTTGCATGTTCACTTAGAGCAGTTGGAAAACCGATTACTGATGATGATTTGGTGACCCAAGCATTGCAGGGACTTCCACCTTCTTATCGTACTTTTGTTTCTAGTTTAAATGGGACAGGAACACTTTCGTCCTTTCTCACTTTGCGTCCATTGTTACTTACTGAAGAAGCGCATATTAATGCGATAGACAATGAAGATTCTACATCTCACACTGCATTAGTGGCTTTCGCTCAAGCACCACCACTTTCTCAACCTCCTTCTTCAAATTCATCTCATGTTAATCAATACCCAAGAGGATCCCATAATGGTCGTGGTCGTGGTCGATTAGGCCGAGGTAAAGGTCGAAATCAATACTCTTCTCGCTCTAATTTTTCTCCTCATTGGGTTGGTTTTCAACCACACTTCCGCCCTTCTTCTTCGGGTGATGAAATTTTTGGGAGACCTCCTTTCACCTCAACTAAACAATGTCAAATCTGCTTCCACTTTAATCATACTGCTTTGGAGTGTAGGAATCGTCTTAATCATTTCTATGCTCCCAATTTACTATCAAAGTCATTTGTCGCTATGATTTCGAAGGAGGTACAACCATTAGTATGGTATCCTGATTCTGGTGCTTCTGCACATATGACGAACAATTCATCATTTTTATCATCTTCATCTCCTTACAGTGGTTCGTCACAGGTGATGGTTGCCAATGGTAATCTTCTTTCTATTTTATCTACTGGCACTTCTTTTCTTCCGACATCTTCTAAGCCTCTTCGATTAAATAATATTTTATATGTTCATTCTCTTCAGAAGAATCTAATGTCCATTCACTGTTTGTGTGTCGACAATAATTATTTTATTCAATTCACTGAATTTGATTTTTTGTTAAGGACAAGAAGACCAAGCAAGTCTTGCTCCATTGTAAGAATAATGGCTCTCTCTATCCTGTTCGCTCGACCTCCCGTCACTCCTGTCATATTGCTCTCTCAAGTGCCGTCTCAACTTCATATCTTTGGCACCAACGTTTAGGCCATCCAGGGGAACGTTTTCTTGCAACTTTAGTTTGTAGGGATTTCATTAATTGTAATTCCTCTTCTGGAGATTTTGGTTGTAATATTTGTCATCTAGGAAAACAATCTAAGTTACAATTTCCTCTTTCTCCTAATATTGCACCTGCTCTTTTTCTTTTAATTCATTCAGATGTGTGGCAAGCTCCTTTTATTTCAAATTCTGGTTTTGGTTATTATATCTTATTTCTGGATGATCACACCAAGTACTCTTGAATTTATTTAATGCGAAACAAGTCAGATGCATTTGCTAAATTTAAAGAATTCTATAACATGGTCGCAAACATTTTTCAATATTCCTCTATTTCTTATTTTCAATCAGATGGTGGCAGCGAGTATAACAATTCTTATTTTCGTTCTTTTTTTAGTGAGCATAGAATTATTCATCGTTCTCATGTCCATATACCTCTACTTAAAATGGTCGTGTAGAAAGAAAGCATCGACATGTTAATAATCTGATACGTTGTCTTCTCTTTCAAGCTTCAATACCTTATTCATTTTGGGCAGACACTTTTCTATTTGGAGTTCATTTAATTAATATTACTCCTCTTTCTATTCTTAATTTTACGTCACCTTATGAAAAATTGTAAGGTAAACTACATGATTACAGTTTGCTTAAGGTCTTTGGGTGTTTATGTTTTTGTTATGTTGCACATTCTTTTGCTTACAAGTTTCTTCCATGATCTAAAGCTTGTTTATTTCTCGGTGTATCTCCGTAGCATAAATGATTCAAATGTTTGGATCCATACATTAATCGGATAATTCTGTCCCGTCATGTAAATTTTCAAGAATCCTTTTTCTCGTATAGTTCTATGTTTCCAGCGAATCCTAGTCCTCTTACAGTTCCTTCCTCACAAACTACCCTCCTATATTTTCTCCAGTTCAGTTCCCTGATATATGTGTTTCATCAATTACTAACTTTGATTTTTATCTCCACGTATGATACAATTTCTTCCCCTTCTATCTCTATATCTCCTAACAACATGTCTATAACTTCTCCTAGGACTCTAACTTCCATATGTTCAAATAATCAGTTTTCTCAACCAGCTACCCACGTACATGTTGTGCGCAGTTCTCCTATTTTATCTCCATCTCCTTCTTTTGTGCATAATTCATGTATTCTAACTACTCCTCCTTTATCCCCACAAAATCAACAACCTCTTTCTCCTGAAACTACCTCCACTACAGATCCTATTATGAATGATTCTCGCCAAGATGTATCATCTTCTTCTAATTTAATTTCTTCTCCAGCTTTAGATCCTAATCACTCAGATAGCTGTGCTCATGTCATGGTTTCTCGTTCGATGACCGGGTCACTAAAGCCACGTGTTGTCCCCTCACTTAAAATCTATGTTTACACTGCACCGGTTGAGCCAACATGTTTCACACAAGCATCTAAAGACTCTAGGTGACTTAATGTAACGAGTGAATAGTTTAATGCTCTCGTCCAAAATCATACATGGACATTAGTTCCTCCACCTTCCAATGTGAATATAGTAGGAAATAAATGGGTATATCGGATTAAGTATGGTCCTATGGCTCTATAGAGTGCTTCAAAGCTCATTTGGTTGCACGGAGATTTTCTCAACTACCGGGTTTAGATTATACATAAACTTTTGCTCATGTGATCTGTTGACACCCAAATTTAACCCTCCCCGAGAAGAATTAATCATCGAGCTTCTTAAAATTTCAAACTATTTGAAATAATTGACTTTATAGAATTCAAATTATTTTCAACTTAGTTTTATGTAATTTTCACGTTTTGGAATTTTTTTAATAGATATATTTATATAAATAGCATATTTTATAAGTATTCGAAACTCATCTCAAAAAGATTTTTGTCTTAATTAAATATTCGGTTAATTAGTTTAGTTATATAATAGTTTATATTTTTAAATAATTCGGTTTATAATTAAGTGTTTTATTTGGAAAATATTATTTGGACTGGTTTAAGAGTCGCCACTAAATTTTTGAGAAAAATCAAGAAAACTATTTTTTCAAAAGATTAAAACAGTAAATCTAATGAAAAATATTTAAAGGGGGTTCGAGGTTCTTATTAGCATTTCGGGAAGGGTTTGAAAGCACCCGAAATGCCCGCTAATACGCGGTTATCCGACAATTAATTATTTGGCTAAAAGTGGATTAACTTGATTTGAATTGAGCGATTTTATAATTAGAACCATTTTGAAGGGAAAAAGGAACATGTAGAGCTAATATCTAAGTGATATATTTCTCAAAAAATTTATTCTTTAAGTTCATTTAAAAGACCGATTTAGTTAAATTGTTGAATAAAAAATGGTTCTCTTTCGGGGATTTGAATTTTTTTGACCTTAAGATTAACAACGAATATTAACAAGTAAATAAACATAATCAAAATGAGGAGGGAAAGAGATTTGGGCCCAAGTTTGGTTTTTCTGTCCGCCTGGACCAACACTTGGGCCTAATTTCGTTTGGAACCAAAAGGCCCAATTCTCGCCACATGTCCTAAATCCTAACAATATAATAAACATATAAGTGGGATTAAGCCCAAAAGTAATAAAATACAATTTATTTTGGATTAAGAGTGGGCCTTTGGCCCAGTCTTTCAATTTCTCGATCTTTTTGCTCCTTTCAAATTTGGGACCTGTTCGTCAATTTTTAGGGTCGGCTGACTCGATAAAGAATTAGGGCCTCCATGGCCCTCTTGGAGATGTGAAGATAGAGTCCATGAGGACTCGGACAGATTTCACATGCATAAAAAATGTAAACTTATAAGAACCAATTCGGGTCATTGCATCGCAACAATACTATTACTGATAATAAATACCTGCAGGCACAAATTTTGTATCCCCCAAAAAGAAATAAATAGACTCATAAAAAGTAAGAAACAAACGAAGGGAAAGAGCTTTGCATGCCGATAAAGAAATGACAACCGAGATATACATGAGGAACAACTATTTTAATACTCAAGTTATCATACAACCTACTCATATTAATTAATTAAAACTAATATTGTTTAACCTATTAAATACTGACCAGTGAATAAATGAATACTAAACCAACGCTTAATTCATTTTTTTTAGAATTGAAACAAAGGAGACGGGGGTAGACAAGATCGGTAAAGATTAAAGACACCAGTTAAGCATGAGTCAACTTACGATAACTTAAGTATGATAATCAAATCTCCAAGAACGAATCTATAAATCATTAATTAAATTCGGAGATTCCATATTGAGACTAATAAACACCGCTACTTATTGCAAGATTAAGGCAAGGGTTTATTCCTTTGATACAACAGACCAATACAAAGACCATACGACCTGTAACTAAACTACTAGCAATTGACTTAGTACTAAAGAAAAATCAGCATGACAATATACACATAAAAATCGACGCCAATAAATTCACTCCAAGTAATTTTAAAGGCGAAGCTTAAACTTTAACAAAATTAAGGTATTAAGCGGAAAGAGCCATAGACTTGATCAAACTAGATCATGTTAGGTAATGGGAAGCTATTCAATATAGACAGCAACATTAACAACAACAAACCAGAAGAGATCGATACTTGGAGCAAAATGCAAACAAAAGCAAACCGATTCAGCGATTTCGAGCAAAAAAATGACATTTTTCGAACTTATAAATACAACAACTAGCCACAAACACAACACGCATATCTATATCCTATATCGACAGAATTTAAAGGAAGAACAATAAATTGAATGAGAAATTATCATTCCAGTAGAAATTATCGTTCAAGTAGGGACATAAACTCAGGCATAAGACATAAATCAGTTGGAAAGGAGAACATAAAACTTATACAGTAAAAGAAAAGAACTATCGGCTATGTCCCAAATTTGAAAAAAAATGAAGCAAGAAGTTGAGGTCTCTATTGCACATTTTAGTGAAACAGTAACAAAACCTTAAGTAAAACAAAGGAAATATCCACCATTAATATGAATAAATCTAACACCTGCCAACTAAAACACAGTTACATACACTTAAACAGAAAGCATATAAGAACTAGAAATGAATCGAAGGAAGCTAGGGAAAAGGCTTTTACCTTATAATGGGCAGGATGCCGGGCTTCCACAACCACAAGCGTAGACCTCGAAAGAATCCGATAAACAAGCAAAGCGAGTAACAAACAAAAGGATCGAAAATCGTCCTCCTTTCTGTTTTGTCTCTCTTGTATATCTATTTTCTTTCTATATGACTTTTGTATATCAACAGAAATTCCAATCCTTTTTCCAATTTTTGTTTTTTACTAGTAAAGAATTTCCAACTTCAAAAATCTCTCCCACCAACAATGAAGAGAGGCAAATATATAGAAGGAAAATTAGGGCAGATCTTGGGGGGAATTCGGGTGAAAATTTTGGGTCAATCCGGAATTCAAAATTCAAATTCTTTCACCGATTTGGAGAGACACCTTTTCCCTTGCGATTCCAATCCATTCCGAAAGAGGAAGGGGATAAAAACGTGTGCCTGCTGCGATGTTAATGGGGATAGGGACGTTGGAGAAGAGACAAAAATTTGCAGCGTACGTCTCTGTTGTTGTTGCTGCGACTGTACTAGTCTGAGAGGGTTAGGGTGCGACACGCGCTATGCCACGAGAATAGGTTGACGGGCTCGCATCGGGGTTGTAGAATCACTGGGTTGCGCTGGAGCTCGTTTCTGGGTCTTATTTGCGTCGTACGCGTGAAGAAGAAACATGTAGGAGCGGGTCGGTTGGTACTGCTGTACGTGTATGTTATTGGTGGGCTTGAAAGTATATTGGATGGGTTTGTTTAGTGGGCTAAATTTAGGATAAAAAATGTGGACTGCTGAAAGTTGCAAGTGTTGCTTTGTGAGGAGTTGTTGTGGGATGAGATTTAGTCCGAAAATTGGCTGAAAAGAGAATTTTGAGAGGGGTAAAATTATAGTTGGATTTCACAATTTAAAAGATAGCCATATTAATTCTAATTGTGGCCAATTGGAATTAAGAATTTAGCCAATTTGAGTTTAATTAGTGATTCGGCTAAAAATTAAGTAAGACGAATTAATATAAATTAATTAACGAGCTTCATTGTCTTAACAAAAATAAAATAATTAACTTGATTATAAATTAATTAACACAAAATTATAAACTATAATTAAATAAGCTAATTAACAAAATACTTTAAAAAAAAAACTTTTTGAAATGATTTGTAATATTCATAAAATATACTAATTGTGTATATAATTATGTAAAGCTTATATATTATTCAAAAATTATATATAAAAAAAAAAGTGACAAAATTATTTAAAATAACTTACAAACTATATTTATTTTATTTTTATTTTTGAAATTTTTATAAAACTAATTATTTTAAGTCGTTTGAAATTGAAGAAACTCGATGATTAATTTATATTGTGGAGAGTCAAAATTGGGTGTCAACATTAAGTTAATTATTTTATTTCGTTAAAATTAAGAAACTCGTTAGTTAATTATATTAATTCATCTTATTCGAGTTTTAGCCGTTATTTGTTACTTGAATTCAAAATTGGTTACATTTTAATACAGTTGACCATTATTTTAATTCCTAGCCCAATTCAGCCAATCCAATTTTCACAATGTTAACAGTGAAGACCCAGCCCACAAAAACTAAAGAAAATGAATTCCCAATAACAGCATACGTACCCCAATATACAAATACAACCCATTACAACCGATATCAGCAATACAATACATCCAGCATACCTATCAGCCTATTCCATACGTACAGCAGCAATGTCCCCAACCCCGGCCCACATTTTAAACCCCAACCCGACCTTTTTTAATTCACAAAAGAGACCAGAAGAGATTCCCAAACGTTTCCAACGTCAAACTCACGCCTTGGACCCTTCCTACAAATTTTGTTTTCTTCCTCCAACGTCTCTCTCTCCAAATCGCAACAGCAGTAGCAGCAAATAAGTACCTCCAACAGCCGCGAGATGAGGCCACGTCGCACACAAAAAGGACAATCGATCGATCCCAAGCGTCAATTCGCCCTTCCTCTTTCGGAATGGGTTGAAATCGCAGGGAAATGATGTTTGTCCGAATCGGTGAAAGGATTCTGGATTTTGAATTTCGAATGGACCCTCTTTATCCAATTTTTGTCCTTTCCCCCATTTTTCCGAACCCTAATCCTTGTCTGTAAATACCAATCTTATTCATTGTGTGAAGGGGATTTCTTTTTTGAGTTGGAACTTTGGTGTTAAAGAAAATTATTGGGAAAAATATAGAGGAACCGGCTAACCTTTAAGACAAAATATACACTGAAATTTCCAGCTATACTATTATTTAGGACTTCTTAGAATCTAGATTTTGGTTTAAGTCCTTGCTCTCGTTGTTCCTTGCTACTCATTAGAATTCTAGGAATCCCCAGAGTCCTGTTCTTGGTGGGGAAGCATCCTTTCGAGTTCGTGGTTCCCGTTCGCTGCCCGGAAAGAGGTGAACTCTCTTCTTTATTTTGGTTTCATCTGATTCCTGGCAGTTTTCATGTCTCTACTTAAGTATTCTTATTAGTGTGTTAGTTTCCAGCATCTAGACCGGTTGTGATGGTCGTCTCTGTTAGTTTACATTATGTTTTCTTGTAGATTTCCTAGATACTTGGGATTAAATTCTATTATGATGTGTTTTTCTTGTTCAAGTTTGGTTCTCTTTCATTATGAATGTAAGTGATTTTATGCTCTAGCTCAATAATATGCTCTTTGCACAACTCGAATATATGTGACCTTGTCTTTTGATGAGTCCGTCCTCTATTGTTTTCACCGCCTGCTTCTGGAAATAATGTTCATAATTGTTGGATAGTATATCCAGATCATCGCCTCTCCATTGTATAAAAGGCACTCACTTTTGTCATGAATTGTTTTACTAACAAAAATGCTAAGTTACTCAAGTTTTGGTATCTAGTTTTTGGTTAAAATGATTTGGCTAGCATCTAATTTGATTGGAAATACTTTCATACAACTTCGTTAAGTCTTAAATTGTAGGAATCAATTGGACCAATTTTGTTGCAATATTTTCTTTTATTTGGTTGTGATTATAATCTTTTAAACTCCACTCCTTGTGAATGACCCTTGTCTATGCTAATTTTGCCTTTGTTTTGTTCATTTATTTTAGTTGAATTTCATTTGCATATATTCCGGTTGAATTCAATATTGATGCATCAATGTTTGTTGTAATGCATGTGATCGTTGGTGGAGTCTCATTTGGACTCAAATACTTCCTCATTTGCATTTCGATTGGGCCACGAAGGCCCAATAGCATTATTTTCCGAGTCAACCTCGCTTATACAAAGTTTGGAAGCTGAAATAGGGCTCTTGGAAGCCAAAAACGCAGGTTATATGCAGTACAAGGGCTGGAAACTAAATTTTCAGATCCCAAAAAGCCCAAAAGAGGGCAGTATGCATGATGTATACAGGTGTGTACACAAGTATACATAGAAAGAACAGTGATATACAGGTCTGGAATGATGATACAGGTGCTGGAAATTTGAAGTGGGCTGTCTACATTCGATATACAGTCCAATATACACGAAAAAGGATCGAATACGACCCATATACAACAATATACCCTTGTTGTATACACAGGTTTTTGGGAGCGAAAATGGGTCCAAAAGAATGGCCCAACAGCGAAATTTTAATTAAATAGGCCCAAATACATGTTTTGGGTCATTTTAGTATTAGGACAGGTTCACAAATTTGGGCCAAAGGCCCAATTGAAATTTCTTCCCCTTGCTCTTTACCTATCGTATTATTTGACTAACTTTATTTATTTTATGGTGTGATCTAATTAAATTCCCGTAGATAGCCATTTCGCTTTTGTATTAAAAAATATAAACATTTATTTTATACATATTTTTTATTTACCTAACTTCCATTTCAATTCTGATATTTTCAACACTTAAATCACTTCCCTTTAGAATGACCCCCTTTAGTTTATTTCCCTTTTAAAAAATAATTAATTAGAAAATAATAGTAATAAATGAGTAAATAAAAAATGAGTTCTTTTACTTAGTTAAAATTTTAAAAATTAGTCAAAGTCATTTTTAGTCAAATCGCCGGTCAACCGCAAGTTAGCGGGCATTCCGAGGGCCTAACACCTTCTTGGAATGTACATTGAACTTCGAACTCTTTTATTTTCAATTGATTTTATCTGTTTGAGTCTTTTGAAAAACCCTTATATTTTTTCTTGATTTTTTACTAAAAATTAAGTGGCGACTCTGTTCTTTTGGAAATTCGATTTCTCTTAAAACATAAGTTTAATCGATTTTTTGAAAACTTAGTCATTTATTTTATTTATATATTTTCGAGTAAAACATGATCAAGTTAAGCATTGTTCGTGTAGTGTTATCTTTGGCTCTTCTTAATAATTGGTGTATGCATCAGTTGGATGTATCTAATACATTTTTACATGGAGAGCTAAATGAAGATGTTTATATGCGGCTGCCCAAAGATTTTGAATATTCTGATTATCCACAACATGTGTGTAAGCTAAGTCGTGCCATTTATGGGTTGAAACAATCACCTAGAGCGTGGTTTACTCGACTTGCAACTTATCTTTTGGACCTTGGTTTTAAGCAATCTACCTTTGATCACATCATGTTCACTTTTCGACAGGACAATTCTATTTTGATACTTCTTACTTATGTTGACGACATTGCTGTTTTTGGATCCTCACAACGGCTTGTTTATGATTTTATCGACTCCATGAAAGCTGAATTTGCAATAAAGATCTTGGTTCCCTTAATTACTTTTAGGTGTGGAGATAGTTCACAATACTGCTGGGGCTCTTCTCCTGCAACGGAAATATATATCGGACCTTTTGCGTCGATTTGATTTTGCCAAAGTTAAGCCTGTCCAAACTCCTCTTTATAGTAAGCTTGATTGGCATTCTGTGGATACCTAATTTCTTGAGGATCCTTTTCTGTACCGTAAGATGGTCGACAGTTTTCAATATTTATCCTTCACACGATTGGATATACAATATGCTGTGAATATGGCTTCCCAATTTCTGCATCAACCTCGTCTTATTCATCTTCAAGCCGTTAAGCGAATCTTCCGCTATCTTAAAGGCACTCTTGCTTATGGGTTGCAACTGAATAAAAATACTTCCAACTCTTTAACTTTATTCTCAGACTCGGACTGGGCAGGATGTACAACAACTCGTTGCTCTACCTCTGGATTTTGCATTTTTCTTGGGAGTAGTTTGATATCTTGGTCTACAAAGAAACAACCAATTGTTGCGCGCTCAAGCACCGAAGTTGAATATCGTGCTCTGGTTGTTGCCACTGTCAATACTATATGGATACAATTTCTTCTTCGTGACTTGGGTATTTATCTATCCACTCATATTCTTGCCAAATGTGATAATATTGGCGCCATCCATCTTGCACATAATCCGGTCTTTCACTCAAAATCCAAACATGTTGCTTTGGACTATCATTTTATTCGTGAAAAGATTGCCCAAGGTGACCTTACGGTTTCTCATGGTCCCACCTCACAACAGCTTGGAGATATCTTTACGAAAGGTATCTCTGTTACAAAATTCAAGGAGTTTCGGGTCAATCTTCATGTTCGTTCCTCCACTTCAGATTGAGGGAGGGTGATAAGGATATTATTGTAAATATAAATTTAAAGAGTTATGTACTTGTAATTGCCTTATAAATATCACACATTTAGGCCTTTGCTATTCACGCAAGCCTTTGTTTATTTTCTCCAATCTCTCTGAAACTTAAACTTCAACTCACTCACCTCACCAATAGATAGGCAAAAGTAAAAGAACTTGAATGAAAATAAAAAATTTGAGGCTCAAACCTTCGTGGGTTTGATTTTAAAGAATACTATTCTCCAACCTTCAAATTCCTATTTCCTCTTTGTTCATTTTTTTTTTTAAATGGCACCAATACCATGAATTTATAGCAAAAATAGAGATTTGAATTCAAATAGCCGTTTGAGCAGGAGATGAGAGATTGATTGAAGATAATGGAAGGAAAAACAAGCAAGAGGAGAACCTACCCCCGAAAATCCAGATTCGATGTGATATCTCTTGATCCGCATCAGATTTGGGTGAGATTTCTCTCAGCTAAAGTCAACAAATCTTGTTTCGAGATCTGTAATCTTTGAAAATAAGGAGAAGAACTGACAGGGATGATAGGCGGACGAAGAAATTAGGGTTCTTGCTTGACTTTAGCGTTTTGGGAAGAAGAAAGGGGGAGAAGAGGCGTGCGTGAGGGTTGGAAAAGGAGAAACAGAGCGTTTGAGCGTGGATGTGTGTACAGGTTTTAAGAACAAAAGGATGGCCCCTTTTTTATTTAAAATTTGGCCATTTTAATTCCTATTCTAACCGAATTAAATGTAGATATAGCCAAATCGAGTCAATATTAAAATAAGATGAATAATTATCGATTAATTATTTGAGCTTCTTAATTTAAACAAGACAAAATAATTATCAAGACTTATCCATTACTTAAAATAGAGAACTAATTATACAAAATTATAAAATTCACTAATTCAAAGAAATAAATGCGTAATTATGCTAAACATTATTTTTGGGCTATTTACTTAATATTTATATAAAAGATGAAAACTATATAAACCAACACGTAAAATTATATAACTATTTATGAAAAATACTAACCAAAACTAATTAGAAAGAGATTTTAAAATATATATATATATATATATTTTTGGGATTTTTCAAAGACTATTATTTCAAATTGTTTGAAATTGAAGAAACTCGATAGTTAACTTGAATTGCATAGGGTCAAAATTGGGTGTCAACAATATAAACAATCTAATATGATTTTAAGATGTAAAGAAAAAATTTAGAATATTGAAAATGTGAATGTATTTTAATTACCGGCTAACATGTGGACGGAAAAAGTAAGCATATTAATGAAATTATGAAATGATCAATGAATTTAGATATTATTATTTTTTCTTATTTTATTATGGATATCTCTTCTTCATTAAGCAATTTATTGTCCCCCAAGTATTTTAGAATATGATTGCAGCATTTTATTGTTGAAGGAAGTTATCCCCAAGCACGTATACTACACTCTCCATTAGTGGCGGATTCAAAATAGGGAAAATTGTATATAATAATAAATTATTAATTCAAATTAAATGTCATAATCATAGTTTGATTTAATTATAACCCGTAGCAAAGTGTTGTCATTCGCCTCTCTCCCTAGGTTTTCTCGCTCGCCTCTATCGCTTTTATACAATCACAAATGTATAAAATGCGTTTGTGTTTGTATAAAGCGAGAGAAAATTATATATATACATATATTTTCGTTCCCCTCTCTCCCCTTTCCCGAAGTTTGCTCGCCACTCTCCCAGTTCTCGCTCGCCACTCTCACTCTCCTCTCTCACTTTATACAAACACAAATGTATACATTGCGTTTGTGTTTGTATAAAGCGAGAAAAAATTGTATATACAAATACATATATCTTTCGTCCTATACATTTATGATTATACAAATACAGAGCTTTCCCTGCCCAATTTTCTTTTGTCTTTCTCTCTTTCTCGCTTTATACAAACACATATTATACAATTGATTCTTTTGTATATGTATACCGAAACAAATTATATAATTGCTTCTTTTGTATATGTATAACGAAATATACATATTAATAGCCCTAGCAAACATAAAGTTTGTTATGAAACACAATTATGCAAACTATAGCTATAATTTTTATGTTTGCTATATGTGAAAGTTACTCAAAATATTCATCTATGGATTCGACAAATAAGAGTATAAACATATACATAAGCCAACAAAACACAATTTCAAAAAGTAGTAGTATATAGTTTGATCCCACCCTCAAAAAAAAAAAAACTATACATGCATTCAATAATAAAATATGAACCACGATGTGAATGTTAAATAAAATTAAATGAAATTTGGAGTTAAAATTATGTTTGGTTATATTTTGTAAAGAATACTAAAAATTTAAATGTACACACTTCAATATTATCCACTCGAAAATAAAACATATAGTAATATTATTAATTAAAATAATTAAGACCTCAATTTTCACGCGCCTAAAGCAAAAGCTTTGCTAGCCCTCCCTTTGAGCGGTCTCTAATTGATTTTTCTTGAGTTTCAAAATTCTTTAATTTAGTTATAAAATAGTAAAAATTATGGAGGTGAACATAGTTATAATATGGTAATCAAAATTATGTTAGCATTTATAGTTTTAAACTAATTTAAGGAAAAACATTTAAGAGTATACCTAGTTATATATATTTTTCTTTATGGAAAAATAACTAGGCATTAATGCTAAACTGATTTATAGAAAATAACTAGGCATTAATTCCAAACAAGTTAGATTCGGCTATAAGAATTAATTTTTGAGAAATAAATTAATATAGTCTTGAATAATAGATCTTATAAAAATCACCCCTACATTATTTCAAATTACTTTAATAAAAATATCTCATAAAAAATATAAAAAATTATTTTTATTTATTTTGAAAACTACTCCATATATTTATTTTATTTTTATTATTTTATATTAAATATTGAATACTTATATTAGAAATCGATTAATCTGAATTCGTATTATGTAAATCTCATTCATGAAAAATATTTTCTATCAAAAAAAGAAAAATCATATCAAAAATTTAAAACTGAACCTTCTGATTAATAAAAAAGTAACTTTATTCACTCTATAATGATTTCATAGTATTTTCTATTTGTTATAATAATAAATAAAGAAAGGACCAAATGGAGTAACAAAGACAACTGTGTAATAAATATAATTTTGTGGGGTCAGTGACAACTTGGCATCTCATATTCATCCACACAAATCACTAATTTATTTCCTATAAAAAATATTTTATTTTCATTTTTGTTTCTTAGAATAGTACTATTTTTCTTTATTATCAATTTATTTCTACAAAATTATTTAATTAGATATATAAATATTTAATAAAGAAAAATTTTGTTTTAAAATCATCCATATTTTTAGTTGATGATTTATTTGGAGTATTACATAGATTAAATTATTTGTGTCACATTTTTATAAAAAAAATGATAATTCTTATGTGCTCACTAATAAACTTACTTCAACTAAATAATTTTGTCTTTCCTGTCATTAATCTTACCACAATAATTGATGAATAGATTAAATTAATTTGTCCCTTTTTACCCAATAATAGTAAGAATTTAATATTCAAATTATAGAGTTCAATATTTAAGATTATTAGCATTATATTCATTATAATTGAAGTTACAACAATAACAACAACAGTGATGTAAAGATGAAATTTTATTAGTGTGGTTTGAGAATAGTAGAGTGTATACAAACATTATCACTACCTTGTTGAGGTAAAAAAATTATTTTCAATAGATATTCGACTCAAGTATAGCAAATTCAAACACAAAAAGTAAAAAAATAATGTAAAAATCATAGCAATTAACAAAAGCAATGCAAATCCGACAAAAAATGAACAAAAACAATAATATAGTGCGATAGTGAACCGGTTATGATATATATCAAAAGCCACAACGACAATAATAGAACAACGACAAACACCAACAAATCTAAAATCTCGTGGAGAAAGCAAGATAAATCCATGTCAATGTCACAACATTTTATAGTTATAAGTTTTTTAAAATTTTATTTATATATTAAAAATATCATAATAAATAATTTTGTAATTAAAAATTTATAAATTTTTTAAATTATTTTTTCAAAATTTTAATAATAAAAAATAATGATTTTCAATTTTTTCATTTGTATTCGGATCCCATTTGCTCTTACCGACACCCTTATCTTTCTCTTCCTTGTATCTCTTTCTTTTGCATTCACCATAGCCAAATTCTTGCTTTTTTCAGTGCTGATTTTATGGTATGTTCAATCTTATTTTCTCTTTGCTTGAACCCATTTTCTGTATCTTTGTTCTTACCTGAAAAATCATCATTTGGGTTCACTTACAGTGGCGTAGTATAGTGTTTCAACCCATACATTTTACAGTTTTTTTTTATATAGATTTTGTTAGGAAATTGAGTTTTTCCTTCGTTTTCTCAAGTGGGTGTTGTTCAGTTTCTTGTATTTTTACGGTTAGATTCAATTGAGTGTTGATTTGGTATTGTTATTTGTGTTGAAGGAGATCTGAGTTTTGCTGCTAATAAGCTGAGAAAGAAGAAGTTTGATAGTCATTGTTCTGGTATGTTAACTTCGACCATTTTTGTTATTCTTAGTTACAAAATCGCCATTTGGGTTCAGTTTCAGTGGAGGAGTATAGTACATTATCTGATACATTCTGCAGCAATGTTGAGATTTGTTAAGGAAATTGTGTTTTTCTTTCGTTTTGCCAAGTGGGTGTTGTTCAGTTTTTCTTGTATTTTTACGGTTAGGTTCAATTGAGTATTGATTTGGTATTGATAGTTGTGCTGAAGGAGATCTCGGTTTTGCTTCTAATAAGCTGAGATAAGGAAGGAATTTGCTACTGACTGTTCTGGCGTTTCGAGGCTGTGTTCATGGTATGTTCTCTTCCTCTTCTCTTTACTTCTTCCATTTATTATTATTCTTTACTGCAAAATCATCAATTTGGGTTCACTTTCAGTGGTGTAGTACAGTACTTTAATCAGTACATTGTATAGTAATTTATAGATTTATTAGTGGAATTGAGTTTTTCCTTCATTTCCCCTAGTGGGTCTTCAATTTTTTTTACGTTTTTCATTAGTTCAGTTGAGTACTGATTTGGTATTGACATTTGTGCTGAAGGTGATCTGAGGTTTTGCTGTTAATAAGCTGAGATAAGGAAGGAATTAAAGGGAGTGTAGTGATGAAGATGAAACTGAGGAAGCCGGTTTTGTTCTTGTTGCTAGTGACTGTTTTTGCCCCTATAGTCCTTTACACTGACACTCTTGGGACTTATTTTACTTCTCCTTCTTCATGTAAGTTCCTTAATTTGTTCTCTGTTTCTTAAAATGGGAATAGCCCATCAAGGATAATATTTGATGTATTGGCATTCTATGATTATTTCAGCAAGGACTGAGTTCATTGAAGATCTGTCCACCTTTGTAAGTCGGATTTGTGTTTTATCCACTTCATTGTTTAGTGTCTTTCATGTGTTTGTTAAAGCATGAATATGGAATATTTTGCTTACAATTACTGATTCCATGATGCAGACTTTTGGTGGTGATGTCCGACCTCTAAATGTGCTGCCTCAGGTATCAATTGTAATTCTAGTCTGAGGATTTGTGTTTCCTCTTAGATTCAGCAACATTTGGTCACTGTGCTTAACTTTCCATGTCTACAAATACTGATAGGAGTCATCCACATCTCTCAAAGAACCACGGGGCGATGTATATTCAGAAAATTCAAGCCATTCCCTTTCTAATGCCTCGGACACTTTAAGCAGCGAGGATGCTCGGAAAACAAGACAACTAACTGAAGGTTTTTGTTCATTTATGTCTGTCTATATTTTGAACTTAGAGGTCTGGAATGCATGAAAACAACTTGATCAAGTTTCATGTTGCTTCTATAGTTTTTGAACTGTCTATCTCTAACATGTCATCTTTATTCAGCAGAATCAATGAAGCATCAAACTGCCACTGGAAGCAGCAATGATGGAGTAGAAGTGGCTATGAATGTAAGTCACATAAGTCAGGTTACTGATAACTTGCATGAACCACAACAAACAGACAAAACTTCACCGAAACTTGTGTCAGTGGGGAAAAACGAAAGCATAGCAATGGAAACCAGCTCAAAGAAAAAGACGAGTCCAACAGATTCTAACCAGACCTTGGATTCCACTAAAACTGTAACTACCTTGCATATTTTCTGCTTTTGCATGACTCATCTAAATTTCCAGTCTGCAGCTATTTGAATGTTTTGTGGTGTTTGTTGTTCTTTGTCTCAAACTGTTTAGTTATCCTACATCAATTTGAGGGGTGTGGATTTGGTCTTTATATGTTCTTTGGTAATTTCTCACCTCATGAGCTAGTATTTGGAGTTAGGCCCAAGGTCCATTTCTTTACATGGTATGAGTGTCAGACTCATCCCACTTTTTGTTTACCTGATTATGGGGCACCATATTATGTTGTCCATGCTCTAGTTGACAAGCCTGGACGTGCAGGGGGTATTAAGTTGTTCCACATCTGTTGTAGTTGTGGATGTGAATTTTGTCTCCTTATAGCTTTTGGGGTTGAATTAGGCCTGATTCTCATTTCCTTACACAAACATTCATATGTTGACATTGATATTGTAATCGTTTTCTTTACTGTCTTAATCTGAGGATCGATTTATAAGGTGCACTCTGGCCCTTTTCTTGGGTGGTCATAGAATATTTTTTTGTTCTTGGTCTTTCACATGTCAACTTTTGGGCTCATAAATGCTTCAGTATCATGGGAATTTCTGCGTATCTTCTTTTGCTTCTTCAGTACTATGTGAAATGCTGGGAGGATATAAAGATGATTTTCTCATCATCGTGGATTTACACCCGTGATCTATCTTGAAACTTTGCATATTAACCCTGGATATCATTGAGTTAAAGGATAGTATATAGAATGGGGTTCTGTGGTGCATGTTATTTGCAATAATATTATGTTAATTGCCGGAACTAGTAATGGAACCAAAAGTTGGAATTATAGAGAAGCACGATAGAGCATAACACTCTTAGGATTAGTAGAATTATGACTAAATCTATGTTGCTCAAATTTTGCAAGTTTATACTCCATTAGACGAATGACAGTGAAATTAGACGGGAATGTTGTGCTTAGATATTGATAGATTAAGATGCAACACATTGAATTAAAATTGGATAATCCGTATAAAAGAAGTAAAATAAGATGGCTAAAATAGGGGAATCCTCGTGGAGTGTTATGCGCCAGAAAAACAAGTTGTGTCAAACAGTTACGAGAGAAACAATATTGTATAGGAGTGAAGTTGGGCTGTTAAAGACCAATATATCTATGATCTATCTTTTCCAATATATGCACAAGATGAATGGTATAAAATGCATGCTAAGATGGATTAAATGTTGTTGCTATTATACTTACATTAAGTTTGGTGGTTGTCGCGGTGTTGTCAAAGGCAAAAAGCACTGAACGTCTACTAAGGCTTTTAGTACAAAGTACAATTAAAGCATGAGCTTTTATAAGGGAAAGAGATGCTTTTATTCTGGTTAGAGAATCATATGTCCATATGGGACAAGTATGAGATTTGGATTATCAGTAATTTGCCAGACAGATTATTTAGTGGTGGAATACAATGGAGTTAAATAGAGAAGATTAGATGCATGGATTCATATAGCTGATCCTACTAATTTGATTTGTGATTGTGTGACAAGGGGTAATCTGCTATATTTTGTAAAAAATTGTATGGTTGTGGTGGACTGCATATATTGGTTGATCTGCAATAATTATCTAGGAAACCAGAGATAAAATATTGACCTTCTACATGAATTGAACTTGCTTATGTTTGGATTGGTTTCTAGGAAACAAGACATGATCAACGCACTGTTCAAACCAGTGGTAAAGTTGTATCTGGAGAGACAGCAAGGGGCAAAGATGAAGAGCGGAATGCGCAAATTGTCCCCCCTGATGCTCGTGTTCGCCAGCTCAAGGATCAGCTCATTAGGGCGAAGGTCTACCTTTCACTCTCAGCAACACGAAGCAATCCCCACTTCATTAGAGAACTTCGCTTGCGGATAAAGGAAGTACTGCGAGCACTTGGTGAGGCCACTAAGGATTCTGATCTGTCAAGAAGGTAAGTCTTATTTTTTAACAATTAGGTTCATCTTATTCCTGTCAAAGTGGCTTTGGAATGGTCTTGAGTCCTACCTTCCCCAGTGATTTTGCCATTTCATTGCATAGTGTCTACTAGCCTGATCCATGTTATTGATTTATCTACCAATACATATGGTTTCTTTATATAGTGCCAATGAGAAGTTGAAGGCAATGGAGCAAACATTGGCCAAAGGGAAGCAAATTCAAGATGATTGTGCTACTATTGTAAAGAAGCTTCGTGCCATGCTTCACTCAGCAGAAGAGCAGCTCCGTGTCCACAAGAAGCAAACATTGTATTTAACACACTTAACTGCTAAGACACTTCCAAAGGGTCTTCATTGTCTTCCTTTACGCCTTTCAACAGAGTATTTCAAGTTAAATTCTTCCCAACAGCATTTTCCACATCAAGAGAATTTAGAAAATCCCAAGCTATACCACTATGCACTCTTCTCAGACAACATATTAGCCGCTGCTGTCGTCGTAAACTCAACTGTTTCCCATGCAAAGGTAAATGAGCTATTGTCAGAAACTCATCTTGTATTTTGAGGTTGCATCTGGCTCAGTTCACTTTATCCTTTCCAACTCTTTTCCTATATGATTACGTAGAAATATGCCCATCTGCATGTTTAAGTTTATAATATCTCAACCTTTATGTCTCTTCAGGGACATCCAATAAATTTGGAATATCTCAACCTTCATTTATAACTTTTTCTGTTTATGGTGGCAGGATCCATCAAAGCACGTTTTCCATATAGTGACTGACAGGCTTAATTTTGCTGCAATGAGAATGTGGTTTTTGGCTAATCCACCAAAGTATGCTACAGTAGATGTTCAAAATGTTGAGGAATTCACCTGGCTAAATTCAAGTTACAGTCCAGTTCTGAAGCAATTGAATTCTCAGTCCATGATAGATTATTACTTCAGATCTCGTGCTGATTCTGATCCAAATGTGAAGTTTAGGAATCCAAAGTACCTTTCAATCATGAATCACTTACGCTTTTACTTGCCGGAGATCTTCCCAAAGCTGGATAAGGTTCTCTTCTTGGATGATGATATTGTTGTGCAAAAGGATCTTGGCGGCCTTTGGTCACTTGATCTTAAGGGTAAGGTGATTGGTGTGGTTGAGACCTGTGGAGAGAGCTTTCATCGGTTTGACCGCTACCTCAACTTCTCAAATCCTCTGATCTCTAAAAATTTCGATCCTCGTGCTTGTGGTTGGGCATTTGGAATGAACATCATTGATCTAAATCAGTGGAGGCAGCAAAACATCACAGAGGTGTACCACTCATGGCAAAATCGGGTATGAAATAAATTCTTTTCACTTATTTATGTCTGGATTAGCATGTTCATTTGGCCATAATTTTGTGTACATAATTTCACATGCTTTGCTTGGTCATGAAATTGATAGCCTGGAGGCTGGAGCAACATGGTCAATATTTCGTTAAGTATCATATCAGTTCCTCCCTTGGGGCAATTTCTCTTTTTTCCAGTAAAAGGTCACTTTCACATTTAAGCCTTGTCCACACCCCAACCAAATCCCTGCCATAGACAACCAACCAATTTGGCCGTATACAAGAACCGCCATATGTCTTGTCCTGCCCTGTTGCTCCAATGTTCCTCCAATTAAACTCGACAATTATATTGTTGCCTCACTAAGTTTTCTGGATGACTATGGCTTGTCATGTCGATCTCGCTTTGTTCCTAAAAATGTCAACATATACACTATACACCATCAATTTTCATGCATAATAAAGTTGTTCAAATAAGTCATGAAATTTTATCTGCACAGAATCATGAAAGACAACTTTGGAAGTTGGGGACCCTACCACCTGGTTTGATAACCTTTTGGAAGCGCACATATGCCCTTGACCGATCATGGCATGTCCTTGGGCTTGGCTACAATCCAAATGTTAGCCAGAAGGACATTCAACGAGCAGCAGTCATACATTACAATGGAAACTTGAAACCATGGCTTGAAATAAGCATACCCAAGTTCCGGGACTACTGGTCAAAATTTGTTGACTATGATCAGGCATTTTTGCGAGAGTGTAATATCAACAAATTGGGTGGTTCATGAATTGTTCTCTGCACATATTTCTCCTAATTCCTGAAATACAGCGAGCAAGCATTTGTTTAGTTTACAGGTCCGTTCTTCCTGAATAAGTGTATGATTTTGTTCTTGTTCTCTAAGTCAGGGAGTTATTCAGGTATATATACATATATGTTGAGTGGAGTATTATAGTGAACATTCTGTATTACCTTTATTCTTGACATCCATTGTTGGATGACAGCATAAGTCCAGATTTGTTGTAAATGATTAACCATAGCTCTCCCTTTGAATTTACTGTTCTTTTTTGGATTGTTGTATACTAATGGCTGCCACTCTCGAGGGTGACCATGGATCTTCCATTACTCAGTTTATCACACTAGTGTCTTCAATGGTGGTTCTTTTTGAATTCAGGTAAAAAGCATTGCAAGTAGTTTTCACATTACTTGCTTTATAGATAACTTAGCATGCATACTTGGTACTATTGTAAACTCATACAACCCTCATGAAACACATCCCTTTCTTAATTTCCAATTTCATGCTTCACAACTGTTGGTAGTCAAGTGGCCGTACTAATTTTATTTTTACTTTGATCCTCCTGATTATGGACCACTCGTGGCAACTACGTGATTGTTGATACGTAGATATCTGATTATACACACTGAGTGCCTTGTATATTTGCATTTTGAATGTTAGGAGTAAGGAGAAGTTTGTGCTGACTGTCTCTGGTCACATAGTAGCAATTATCAAGTACAGTTTAGATGTATATGTTCATGTGCCTTAGTTATTTCCCCAACTGAACCAGGTTATTGCACTTGCTGCATGCACTAACCAAGAGGGGGCTATGGTAGGTATAGACTAATGAAGTGCGCGGAAAAGGGGAAATGAGAAGTCACCTTGCTAGATGATCTATGTTGTATCCGGCATCTCCATGAGAGATGCAGCATTCAGGATACATTGAAAGTGCAGTAAACACTGGTCTAAGTTTAGTTTTATACTTCTATTATTTCGTAACCATTGCAATGAGGTATGCAATGTGGCAAAAGGA
Source organism: Solanum chiquidenum (assembly GCA_029582725.1). Taxonomy (NCBI): domain Eukaryota; kingdom Viridiplantae; phylum Streptophyta; class Magnoliopsida; order Solanales; family Solanaceae; genus Solanum; species Solanum chiquidenum. The sequence goes on from JAJOOS010017128.1 coordinate 37,981, forward strand.
TCGAAATTTTTAGTTGCTATTTGATTTTTGTTACTTGTAGTCAAAGGCGTATATAAGATTTAAACTTGATAGAGTTCAATCTTTATGGTTCTGAACTCGTTTAAGCTGTCAATTGGATATCACATTCTCATTTTTATTCCCTGTTTTTATTAGCAGAAAGTCATTTTCAGCTTGAAATGGATTATATTCTTCTGTTTTTTCAATGTAGGAATGTCACATTTCTCATTAATCTGACTACTAATTAGATTTAACCCTCCCAATTATCATATGCTTGTTGTGATTTGAAGAGTTGAATTAATAGTCGAGGGTCTATTAGAAACAACCTCTCTACCTGTTGGGGTAAGGTTTTGTGTATATCTTACCTTGTTTGTTGGATTAACTACCCTCTCTGTTTTGCAAAATGCAATATTTATGGGTGTGTTCGGTATGGGGAAAAACATTTTCGATTTTTTCATGTTCGCTTGGTCAAGATTTCTTTTGAACATTTTCTTGGGAAATAAGTTCCTTAAGAATGAGGAAAATGACTTTCATAGAGATTCTAATTACTAGGAATCCCATTAGTTTTTAATATTACTTTTCATACCAATTTTGGCTATCGGATACATGTATCATAAGCCGTTAGATACATGTATCTAGCAGATTTAAAAGGACGAGATACATGATTTAATTGATTTGAATTAAATTTTGTAACTTAATTCCTTAATTAATGGAGTAAATGATAGAAAATTAACAAACAAAACAGATTTAGTAGATCCTTCCGTATCAACTATTATCAGTTTTAATATGATAGTGAAGTATGTCTTATTAAGTAGTTTTTCCTAAAAAAAACAAGTTCCATAAGTGACATTCTACATTGATTGTGTCCTTTTTATCTTTCGATATACTTCATTTTCACCCTCACTGTCATACCGTACACCTCTACCTTCCTATCCCATTTCTCATAATATTTGTCTAGATAATATACATATATTGTTAGAATGATTGTTTTTGCTTATATACCGAACACCTCATACCTGCCACCCCTGCACATCTACCTTCCCACCCCATTTCTCATAATATATGTCCAAATAATATACAAATATTAAGATAATTATTTTTGCTTATGTACCGAATATAAAAAAAAAGTAAGATATTCACTTCTTTCTTTGAAAAATATTTTCATTCATTCTGAACACACCCATATGTGACAAAACTTATCATACTTAAGTTTAAAAGTGAAACTATGGAATATCACTATAATTTTTTTTTTATCATTTAAAACTAGTTTCATTGCAAAAATATCAATTTAAGGTTGGTAAATATAATAACTCAAAATTACAAAGGCAAGAGAAAGATCTATGAAATTATCTGTTATAACTAGTAATTTATAAAAATACAGACAAATAATCATCAACTTATTACCTTAAATACCTTATCTAATATACTTGGCTCTAAATTAAAGAAAATTTACCTAGGCTTATTTCGCACTCTCAATCCATAAATCATTAAGATTTTTTTTTCGCAATAGAATTTTTTTTTGCATGCACAACTTCTGTTAGGATTTAGGAATATTGGGAATATTAGTGGTCCTATTCTCCCTTAACATTTGTTTGCCAATCATAAAATACAATAGTTTTTATATAATTCTTTAAATTTATTTAAAAGTAATTTGCGGTATCATGCACCTTCATTTTTTATTTTATATTAAAAAGAGATGCAATCGATAAGTATATGCCTTAAATTTGAGTCTTTTTGATCCCTGATTACATAGCTATCTTTGTTAGTGAGTATTTTATATCGATATGAGACTATTAGATGTGAATATTTTCTTCCAAGAAAGTCAATAGTCAATACACCAAACACTTCTTTCAAGAAATTTGTTTCAATTATTAACAAAGTAACATCTTTGAATGAAATAATGCCAACACCCAATAATCCAAATTCCTTTTATATATATTATAATTTAAGGTAATACACCTTTTCAATTAGTTGGAATAGGACAAATGAACTCTATTCGTTTCTTTTTGTTTCTTTTATCTTTAACTTCTTCTTTTTTTGGCTAAAGTGAAATATAACAAGACTGATTTTTTGATGTTTTTTTTTGTGTTGTTATTTAATAAAATGGGACATTTTTATTTTTTTTTAGTAAAAAAAGTGAGTTAAAGTTAAAGTGAAATAACCCTAGACATGCCAATAAAGTACTATAAAATGTGGTATACCATGGGCCTCTTTGTTCCCCATCTTTGTCACATGCAAAATCTTTAATATTATTAGATGGACCCAAAAAAAATTCAATCATTTTCATTTTGTGTACTTATATACATGTTGAGTTTACATATATATATATATATATATATATATATATATATATATAAA
>JAJOOS010017129.1:0-32409 GCA_029582725.1 Solanum chiquidenum
AGAATGTCATGGCCCCGTCCTATCTATGTATGTAGAGGTGTTCGTTGGACAAGTATTTTGTAAATGAGCTTGACTCTTATTCTATGATGTCGTTTTGAAATGGTTTGCCCTTAGTCCCTATTTCCCGTTAATTAATGTTGAATGTGCTTCCGCGATCGATGAAGTGTGATGACAAGTTTGAGAGGCTTGTTTGGGGTTCCTCATTCGCCATGTCACGTCTAGGCTCTAGGCTTGGGTCGTGACAGGTACATACGCAGCTCCTATAACTTGGGATTGTTTCAGCGAAATCTTTCTGGACAGGTTTTTCCCCATAAAATTGAGAGAAGTAATGGCCTAGGAATTTATGAACTTAAGGCAAGGTAACATGACTTTCCAAGAGTATGGGCTCAAGTTTAACCAATTTTCCAGGTATGCTCCTAACATGGTTGCTGACTCTAGGGCTCAGATGAAGAAGTTTCTTTATGGGGTGTCAGACTTAGTGAAAAAAGAGTGCCGAAATGCTATGTTATTGGGAGACATGAACATCTCTAGGCTCATGACTCATGCTCAGCAGGTTGAGGGTGATAATCTTAGGGATGAAGCTAAAGAGACTAAGAAAGCAAGAACAGGTAACTACGAGTATTACCAACAAAAATTGGGTGGTGGAAATTGCTCGCAGTTTCAGTAGAAGTCTTCGACTCCAGCCCCTTCATCAGCTAGTGTTCCATCCCCCTGGTTCCGTAACGATCAGAAAGGTAAGACGTCAGGCTCTAAGTCTCAAGGAAGTGTTACAAATAACAAAACCTACTAAACTTTCCCTAAGTGTGGTAAGAACCATCCGAGCGAGTGTCTTGCAGGAAAAGAAGGATGCTTTGGGTGTGTTCAGTCTGGTCACAAGTTAAGGGATTGTCCTTATAGCGAGGGTAAATGAGGAAATCATGGTAGAACTCAGTCTACAACTTCAGCAGCACCAGCAGGTCGCCCGACTCAGCAGGGTAACTCATCTGGTACACGTGTCGGACAGCGCCAAAACAAGCTCTATGCTCTTCAGGCTTGTCAAGATCAGGAAGATTCTCCTGATGTAGACACTGGTATGTTACGAGTCTTTGATCTTGATGTTTATGCATTATTAGATTCAGGGGTTATTTTATCTTTTGTAACTCCTTACATAGCAGTCCAATTCAGTGTTAGCCCAGAAAATCTTTCAAAACCCTTCTCAGTCTCTACTGCAGTCGTTGACCCAATTATAGGTAGGCGGGTATACAGAAATTGCCCTGTCACAGTCTCTCAGAAGATCTTGTAGAGTTAGATATGGTAGACTTCGATGTCATTCTAGGCATGAATTAGTTACATTCCTGTTATGCCTCAGTCGATTGTAGAACTAGGATTGTTCATTTCCAGTTTCCAGGCGAACCAATCTTAGAATGAAAGGGTAGTAGCTTAGCGCCTATGGGTCGATTCATTTCTTACCTTAAGGCCAAAAAGATGATCTCTAAGGGTTATCTCTATCATCTAGTTCGGGTTATGGATTCTAGCTCCGCAACTCCAACTCTTGAGTCAGTTCCATTGGTTAATGAGTTTCCTGAAGTGTTTCCAGATGATCTTCCCACAGTTCCTCCCGAAAGGGAAATCAACTTTGGAATTGATCTCCTTCCATATACCCAGCCTATCTCTATTCCTCCTTATAGAATGGCTCCAACTGAGCTGAAGGTATTGAAAGAGAAGTTGCAAGACCTTCTAGATAAAGACTTCATCAGACCTACTACTTTGCCATGGGGTGCACCAGTGTTGTTTGTAAAGAAGAAAGATGGTTCTCTCAGAATGTGCATTGACTATAGGCAGTTGAACAGGGTCACAATCAAGAATAAGTATCCCATCCCCAGGATTGATGACTTCTTCGACCAACTTCAGGGTGCTAGTCATTTCTCAAAGATAGACCTCAGAGAAGGTTATCATCATCTTAAAGTAAGAGATAGTGACATTTTGAAGACAGCCTTCAGAACTCATTATGGTCATTATGAATTTGTAGTCATGTCATTTTGACTAACCAATGCTCCTGCATCTTTCATGGATTTGATGAACAGAGTTTTCAAGCAATACTTGGACTTGTTCATTATCATCTTTATTGATGATATCCTCATTTACTCTAGGAATGAGGAAGAACATGCGAGTCATTTGAGAGTTGTTCTGCAAACTCTCAAAGATCACTAGTTATTTGAAAAATTTAACAAGTGCAAGTTTTGGTTACAATCAGTTGCCTTCCTTCGGCATATTATGTCTAGTAAAGGAATTCGAGTAGATTCCCAGAAGATAGAAGCAGTGAAACAATGGCCCAGATCTACCTCTGCTACAAATATCAGAAGTTTCTTAGGTCTAGCAGGCTATTACAGACGGTTCGTGGAAGGATTTTCATCCATAGCCTCACCATTGACTAGGTTGACTCAGAAAAAGTTTAAGTTCCAGTGGTCAGATGATTGTGAGAAAAGCTTTGTATAACTGAAAACTAGGTTGACTACATCTCTTGTCTTGACTTTACCAGAAGGTTCAGATGGTTATGTGATCTATTGTGATGCATCCAGGATCGGCCTAGGTTGTGTGTTGATGCAGCGAGGTAAGGTTGTAGCTTATGCTTCCAGACATCTTAAGGTGCATGAGAAGAATTATAGGACTCATGACCTCAAGCTTGCAACAGTGGTGTTTGCACTCAAGATTTGGAGACACTACTTGTATGGTGTTCATGTATATGTGTTCACATACCATAAGAGCCTCCAGTACGTATTCACCCAGAAAGAGTTGAATCTTTACCAGAGAAGGTGGCTTGAGTTCCTCAAAGATTATGATATGAGTGTGCATTACCATCCGGATAAGGAGAATGTAGTAGTAGATGCTCTTAGAAGATTATCCATGGGTAGTATAGAACATGTTGAGGAACAAAGAAGAAAGATAGCAAAGGATGTTCAGAGACTTGCTCGCCTAGGAGTTCGTCTTATGAGCATATCAGATTGTGGTGTAAGGGTTCAGAATGGGGAAGAATCTTGTTTGGTAGTAGAGGTTGAGGAAAAGCAAAACAGTGATCCAATCTTGCCTGAGGTTAAGGGTGCAGTCCACAATCAGATAGTGGAGATTTTCTCCCAAGGGGGAGATCGTGTACTTCGCTATCAGGGTAGATTGTGTGCTCCTGATGTGGGTGAATTGTGACAGCATATTCTTGCAGAGGCCCATAACACCAGATATTCTATTCATCCAGGTGCCACTAAGATGTACCGTGATCTGTGGGAAGTCTACTGGGGAATGGTATGAAAAGCGATATAGCAGATTTTGTGGTTAAGTGCCCCAATTGACAGAAAGTCAAGGTAGAACATCAGAAACCAGGAGGTATGACTCAAGAGATTGACATTCCTACTTGGAAGTGGGAAGTGATCAACATGAACTTCATCACAGGTTTACCTCGTATTCGCAGATAGCATGACTCCATTTGGGTAATTGTTGCTCTTTGGTGATTAAGACTACAGATTCGGCGGAGGATTATGCCAAGATTTACATTAATGAGATTGTGAGGTTGCATGGGGTTTCTTTGTCTATCATCTCATATAGAGGTCCTCAGTTTACCTCTCATTTTTGGAAGTTTTTTCAGAAGGGTCTTGGTACTCAGGTTAACCTTAGCACATCATTTCATACAAAGACAGATGGTCAGGCAGAGCATACCATTCAGACCTCAGAGGACATATTGAGAGCTTGTGTTATCGACTTCAAGGGTAGTTGGGATGATCACCTTCCTCTTATTGAGTTCGCCTACAATAATAGTTACCATTTCAGTATTCAGATGGCCCCTTATGAAGCATTGTATGGGCAGAGATGTAGATCTAAAATTTGTTGGTTTGAAGTTCGTGAAGCAACCTTGATAGGATCAGATTCAGTCCTTGATGCTATGGAGAAAGTGCAACTCATTAGAGATAGACTTAAGACTGCCCAGAGTCACCAGAAGTCTTATGCAAATGTGAGAAGAAGGGAACTACAGTTCCAAGTTGATGATTGGGTTTTCCTGAAAGTGTCACCTATGAAGGGGGTGATGAGATTTGGCAAGAAAGGGAAGCTCAGTCCAAGATATGTAGGCCCTTACCGGATCTTGAAAATGATTGGTAAAGTGGCTTATGAGTTATAGTTGCCAGCAGACTTAGCAACACTGCATCCGATTTTTCACATTTCACATTTGAAGAAGTCTGTCGGTGATTAAGCATCCATAGTGCCATTAGAGAGTGTGGCTGTAAAAGATAGCCTTTTATATGAGGATGCACCAGTTGAGATTCTCGATCGTCAGTTTAGAAGATTGAGAAACAAAGATGTCGCTTTAGTCAAGGTTTTGTGGAGGAGTCAGTCCGTAGAGGGAACTACTTGGGAAGCAGAAGTAGCCATGAAAGCCAAGTATCCTCACCTCTTTCCTTATGATTCCACTACAGCTTGAGGTAATAGTTCCTCTTCAGTCTTTCAGTCATTCATGATTAAATTCAGTCTTAGAATCATGTTCCTTCAGTTTGTTCTTGCATTTTCAGTGTATTTGCATGTTCTTGGAACTCAGTTCAGTCATAAATTCAGTTCTCAATGTTTAGTGGTAGGTATTACAGCCCTCTCCTTCAATTTCATCTAGTTTAGTCTTCATTAGAGGACGAATGGTCCCAAGGGGGAGATAATGTAACACCCCGTATCCGAAACAGATGAAAAATGCAAACTTTGAGAAGTTGCAGGTGCAACCCACGATTACCATCCACAGACCGTAGGTGAAACCACGGCCCGTGCTGGTGGTCTGTTGTTCACCACTGCAACCGCTCTCCAAACCCAGCTTAGAAAATCAGCTAAGTCTCGACCCACGGACTATGGTTTGTGTCCGTGGATCAAGGCTCTTTACCCAGCCTCTAACACAAACTATGGTCGACCACCACAGACCGTCGTTCGATCCACGGTCCGTAAGTCTGACCGTAGATGAGGGTTAGTAACCACATAGATGAAAGTTGTTGATTGGGTCAAATTCAAATGGTCATAACTCTTAGCACAAAATAAATTATGTGTCCCATGACCTATGGTATGATAGATAATTGAATCCTCTTTCCAATGCCACTGAGTTTGCTAAAATCCAACCACTGAGTAAAAAATTATGCTCGTTTTAGTGAAGCCCTGTCAAGCAGACTTGACCGACGACTCCAATCTACGGATCGTAGATTGACTTACGGCCGGTAGGTCCCGTCCGTCGATCACTCCGACAGCAGTTAATTCAGGGGTCTTTTGGTGTTTTCCTATTTTGTTTAACCCTTAAGCTACATCGTTTAGACTCTAAATTATGAGGTTTTAGTCAGTTTAAGTCTACAAACATAACTAGAACTTACCTAAGTGAAATCATTAACAAACTTGGAAAAATTAGAAAGTTAAGAGGATAAAGAAGCCGAGAACCCTAGTTCAAGAACGCAACAAGTTTTCTTCAGTTCCAGCCCAGAAATCAAAGGATTTCTCTGTGAAATTCGTCACCAGGTATGTGGGATTTCACTAGTGGGTTTATTTCACCCATTAGGTCCTTAGTTTTCAGTCAGTTTCTTGATTCCATTATTATGACTAGATCTAGGGTTTCTTAAATGTTAGAATTATTGGGTTCTTAGCTGTTAGAATGATCCAAATAAGATTAGTATGTTAATATTCAGTTTATTGCATTAATTCCAGAACCCTAGCTATGTATTTCTTTAGTTCTTGAATTACACATGCTAGGTTAGATATTTCAGTAATTCAGTTATGCATGCCTCAGTTATTAATACATCAATCTCAGTTTAATTGTTGCATTCTCAATTTGCATGTTCAGTTCGAGCTATCCAGTAACTTACAGAAATTAAGTCATAATGTATTAATTACTTAATCCATTGGGAGTAGAATAATACAGAGTTGGACTAGGGTTCAACATACCCAAATAGTCCTACTAGCCACGTAGATTGTAAGTCCCCTCTGTGGGCATCATTTCAGTGATCATGCCAGCATGCTTCTACAGCTCTGATAGGGTAAATTGGGTCCTCTCAATGAGGCTTATATATTGGACTCCACATTTAGCTCATGTGATTTTATTATCGGTTATTAGTAGCTCCTACAGTTCAGTTAGATTCTATTGCATTGACCATTTATCAGTAAATCTAGTATTTAGTTTAAGCATATTATAAATTGGTCACTACATTTAGTTAGCTCAGATTCAGTATCTCATCTTATGCATATTATTTCATTGCTTATTTGCTTTGTTCAGTTATATGTTATTTCAGCTGTATTATATCATGCATGCTCAGTACCTTTCAAGTACAGACACATACGTGCGCTATATCTTCTCGTGATGTAGGTTTAGGTTCTCAGCATCCAGCTCACGCTTAGATCAGTTCCCGATCTCCAGTTCAGCAGAATCAGTGGTGAGTCCTCATTGTTCGAGGACAATAGTCATGAGTTTCTTTTCAGTATTTTTAATCATTTATTTTCAGTTTTGCTAGACTTAGCTAAGGCCTGTCCCAACATTTCTAGTCAGTTAGAGGCTATTTTCAGACATAGTTAGATTCAACTTAGTATTGAGTTACTATCTTCTTTGTATTAAACTCATCAGTTATAATTTATCTCAGTTATAGTATATGGGTATTCCCTATCTTTTCATTTTAATTATGATTTAGCTTCCGCATCAGTTTATTATCTTTAGTATGCTCATGATCATGCCAGCAGGGTTAGCTTGGGATCACTTATGGTCCTAGGTCCCGTGTCGGCGTCTCGGGGGTAGTCTCGGGGTGTGACAGTGCCAACCCTTGTACATGTCCAACTTGAATAGAAAACTGGTGGGTCAACGATGCGTCGAGCAGATCAGCGAAGTCGATTTCAATCGCCTAAAGTTACAAAATGATTTTGCTGAAATAGGCACACTAAGAAGTCGAGTAGAGGAGCACTCTGCCCATTGCTGACTAGTTCGGCGAGCCCAACTAATTTCACCAAGTGAACTCTATACTGAAATTCTACGAACGTATAAATGCAATTTTGAAAAGAAGAAAAGGAGTTCCCACATTGTTCACTTATGGGGATTTTGATCTTCAACATTCTAAAACATTGTTTTTGCACTTTTTATTAGAGATTTAAGGTTTGTGAGATTTTTAACTTCAATTTGAGCATTTGGACACTTGTGGATTGTTGCCAAATATGATGGAAAACTTCGCTGGTAACGATTTGTTGTTCTTTATTATGTTTGGCAAAAACCCCCATTCTTGGATATTTGATTATGTAGGTGAATGCATTAATTAGATAATGGGTGTTTTTATTTACTGATTTTATTATTTTTTTGATCTGGTTTCAATTTATAGTTGTGTTTTAATTGAGGAATGGTAGTTGAAAATTCAATTCTAGCTTAGTACAATATACTTTCTTGAGAAAGAAGTGTTAGAGTTAAATTATTAGTTGATGGTTGTATTGATTGTGTTGTTAAGGATTTAGCTTGAGAAAGTAGGTCTGAATTCAATCTTACAAATCTAGCTTGAAAAATTAGATTGATTAAGGTAATGGGTTGTTAATCAGTGTTGTACTTGTTGAGGTTCTAAAGAACTCACTTGATTCGTAATAGTTGATTAAAAAATGGCTTATGCACCCAAAATCTAGCCTACCCACTGATATTTATTGACTTTCAAGTAATTAATAATCACCCATTACACGAAATTGGAATTCAATTTATCACTCTCCCAAGAAGCCTTCTTTATTTGCTTAACCCATGTTTTAGTAGTCGTAATTTGGTTACCCAAATGGCCCCATTTGACACTAATTCTCAAAACCTTTTCATTTACTTTATTTGTAAGAAATCTCTACTTCTACAAACGAGTAGAACACCATTCTACTTCTTAATCAATTTTTTATCGTATCACTCCCAGTGGGATCGTCCTCAATTCTTAGTTGGGTTTATACTTGTTAGCGATCGCCTACACTTAGAATCAGATAAAGTGTATTAGAGAGTTATAAAAAATGGCGTCGCTGCCGAGGAGTGGTGTTTAGAATTATTTTGGAAAAGTCTAGTTGTGAACTGATTTTGTTTTAGTTGAATTATTTTATTTGTGTTATTTTTTGGCGGCTCATAAACAGGTGAAGAGATAAGTGTCAGTGGAAGAAGTGAAAGTTATCTTGGGAACAATGATAAAATCAAGAATTTACTTAATGCCGATGAGGATATGTTGGAAAGTGCGGGTGCTATCCGATTGCCTTCAGCTATGGGAAATGCGGTGTTCCACGTGACCAGTACTATGTTGCAGTTGTGTCAAATGAAGAGTCTCTTTGGAGGATTTTCTCATGAGGACCCTCATGACTACATCCCAAACATTGTGGATGTGTATGGGAAATTTTCCTTCAAGAACACCACTAAAGAGTCAGTCAGACTTCGTTGGTTTCCCTTTTCTTTAATGGGCGAAGCAACAAAGTGGTTTACCAATTTACCAAGGTAATTAATCACTTCTTGGGAGGAGCTCACTGATACAGTGTATGTACAATTTTTTCCCTCCCTCGAAGATGGTGAAGTTGAGGGATAATATTCTAAACTTCAAGTGAGTGGATGGCGAACCTATTCACGAGACATGGTTGAGATTCCAAAAGTTGTTGCTTCAACGTCAAACTTATGGGCTACCAAACAATGTGTTGTTGCAATGTTTTTATCGTAGACTCGACTCTGTCAACAAAGTTCTGGCAGACCAGATCATCCGAGGAGGAATCATGCAACAACCATTTGACATAACGTCTACCCTGCTTGAGGTCATGACAATAATCAATTATGTTTGGTACACTAGAGAAGATCAGGAGTCTCCTTTGAACTTTGGGATGAGAAAGGAACAAATGGAAAATATCAAAAGCGAGATGAAAACATGTCCAAAATGATGACCCAAATGGACCTATTGACGAACATGTCATGGGAAGTGCCTCTAAGGCTGTGAATAGGGTGGAAGTTAGTGGAGTACATACTGATGAAGCGCACTTTGAATCCTTGTACAATAAATAAGTGCATTTCTTGAAAATTAGATAGGAGGTTTCCATCCAAACTATCCAAGGCCGGGCAGAAATCAAGGTTGGAACAAGGGTCGTGATGATGGTTGGAGAGACTAGAGAGAGAATGGTGTGGCCGTGGTACGAATTGGAGGGAGCGGGATGGCGACAAAGAACAATATGTGCCTCCCCATGAGCATCAAAAGCCAAAAGAGCCAAGGGCTGATCCTGAAAATTTCTGCACTGAAGATATGCTTGCTCATATTCTCAACAAAGTGGAAGAATCGGACAAGGTTCCAAAGGAAATGGAAGATGACTTCTCTTCTTTGGACCAAACTGTTACATCACATTTTGTGTCTATTAAGAAGCTAGCAGGACAGATGGGTCAAATCTCAAATCATTTGAATCCAAGGACAAAATGAGGTTTACCGAGTGATACCATGTTTAACACAAAAAATTAAGTTAGAAAGCATGTAATCTTTGTAGGTGACGTTAAATAAGGAAATTGTTGGGAGGCAAGCCAAAGCTTACTTTTAGTCATTTGAATAACAATAGTTGGATGTGCAGGTTAAATTCAAATTTTGGGAGGAAAAGCAAATGGACGAGCTCAGAACTCAGTCGGCGATTCACCAAGTGACTTGGCGAGCCCAATCCAACTCCCCCTTTTGAAAAATGAGTGCGGTGGTGTTCTGACAAATTCAGCGGGCCAAGGTACACTCAGCGACTCCCCAAGTGGATCGGCCGCATAAGTACCCATCCCCGATCAAGGCGCAAACTGAAGTGTCATAGGCCTTTAACCATTTTAAATTCAAAACCTTTCATTATTTTTGAACTTTTTTACTTATGTGCTATCTCAATCAAACTCTAGAATATAGATTTTTAGTTTAATTCTTGTGGGTGTCCTCCTGTAGTCGAAATCTGAAGTGTTATCCATTCTTTTCTCCTTTCTCTCTCGAATTCTTGCATCTTTGATTAAGGTTAGTTCTCCGAAGTTGTTTTACATTTTAAATTATGTTGAGCATGCGTGTGAATATGTTATTATGTTTCTTGCCTTGACTTTGTGCTAAATTGTCACGACCCAAGGTATCCACTATATATAACATGACGTATAGAACCCCGAAGGACTCCACACAAGCCAGTTAGCTCTCATAACATACTAAATAGAACAATACGAGTAAATCAATACTCCAAGTCCAATTTTTTTTATAAAGGCAAAGTGGAAGTCTAATACACTTGTGTCATCATAGTCATCTAATACAATAGAATGAAATTGGTCCTATCCCATACATCATGTACAAAACAGAAAATACATGAAATTAACTATAACAAGGAAACTCCGTCATTGAAGCATGAGGACTCACCAAATGCTTGAAATATCTCAAAGAAACCTCTAGCCACAGAATGGGTGACCCCGACTGTCGAACCCTACATTTGGGGAAAATGTAGGAAAGAGTATGTGTTAGTACAAAACAATGTACCAAGCAAGATACCCATGCATAAAACACTACAACATTTTAGTCTTTCAGCCACACTTGTATAGTGTGGCCTAAACTAGCAAAAAGTGTGGCCTTTGATAAAAGGCAACACTTTTTGATTTTAGGGAACGCTATTTCGGGGGTGGCCTAAAAAGGTGTAACCTTTGACCATAGGCTGCACTTAAAAAGCATAACCAGTGAGGTAGAAAGGTCACGCTTTGTAGCATCTCATTGGCAACACTTTTATTTGATAAAACACAGTTTCTAGTGTGGCCTCTGCTTTGTTATTGGCCACAATTTAAAATGTAGCTTTTTATACTTCTTCAACAACAACACTTATAAAGTGTAGCCTTTTCTAATGTACATACTACATTTTATAATCAATAAGCGACACAATTGGCATCCGTGTAGCCACACTTTTAAAGTGTGGCAACGTTGTCTAGGATTTTTATAGCGATAATTTCTAATTGAAAAATAATAACTTTGGTTTGGATAGATTCCCTTATCACATAATTGTATAATATAAATCATCTCAAACATTTAATAAGCTAATAAATAATTCAATATATAGATGTACAATAAACTTCAAAAATCATGTCTTGTACTATATACTTAGAAAGGACTATCTTAAAGAGGTGTACTACAAAATAAATTTCACAATGTATTCAAACATATATATAATAGTTCAAATAAACTATATCGTTCACTCCGAAATATTGAGTTTACCTGGGGCCATTATTCACATTTGATCTCCTGCATTTTCCTACACATTCAAAAGAAATTTAAATGTTAGAAAACAATTCACACTTGATACTAGTCATGGTTAATCGTCCTATGAGAGCTTTGGAAAATGAGGAACAAGATGAATCGTGATGGAAGAATCAACTTTTGTAGACTAGTACATCATGTAAATACCAACATATGGTAGTTGGTTAAAACAAAATATCCGAGAATGCAGAATATTCCATCATAGTAACTGAGAGAATCATCACTAAAGCAATATTGATGGTTCTAGTTGGAGAAATTTTGGTAAGAGCTCCTACGAAATATGTATTAGAAGACATACTGGAGACCTAATATTTTCTCAAGTTGAGGTTTTCCCAGACAGACCAAATATTGAGGTAGAGGAAATTGCAATTAGAGAAGCTCTATCCTACTGTGTTTTACAAGAATTTACTCATTTCATAATTAAGAATGACTCTCTTTTGATAAAAATGTAAGAGGAGATAGGTGGACCTTACCCTTGAACATTAGTACAATAGTATAAAAATACAAGAAATTTCATAGAGGTTTCAAAATCAAGGTGCAACACATATACGAAGAGGATAATTCATTTGTTGATTATCTAGAAAATCCTGTTGTGGAGTAATAAGTAAAATTAGAATACATATCTTTCTCTAAATTACCTATTCAAGGTATAATATTGCTTAATATAGACAACATATGTATATGAGATACATATGGAAGGAGGATTTCCCTTGGTAGAAGCAGGAAATACGAAAAGAATTGTAAGTTGAGTCAATTGTATGTATATCGGGTAAAAATTGCACAAAATGTTTGCAACATTTAATTCCAAGTAATAATTAAGGTGCAGAAACAAAAAGTTACCTGTAAAAAATAGTTTCTCTCTCTCTTAACACGTTGTAGAGCCTGTTAATTTTGGATGCAGCCCAGTTGTTTCCTGTGTTGGCCACCAGCCAATATCCTGACAGCATTGTTATCTCAGTGGAGATTGTAGGAATTGTAATTTTGATGGAACAACTTTCCAGTGTGATATTTACAATCTTTTAAATGTGAAGTTCCTTATGTGTTCACCTCATAAGCAACTTAACTCAATTCATGTGAAAATAGACAATTTTAAAGATATTTACAAGATTCCAGATAAATATTTCGAAATTGGCTTGCTCATCATTTCCATGCTACCTCAAACTAAAAAGCAACTTACTCATACATAGTCATAGATAATGAACGTGAACCAGAGGATGATCAAACCCTTCAGTGGAGATGGGCTGAGTTGTGCTCAAAAGTGCTACACGATATAGAAAGACTCCCAATACTCCCAACTCATCCTCCACCTAAAGCACAACAGTCTGAGAAGGCACCACAAGTACCGCCGACACATGCACCTCCTGCACATTCATTTCACAGATTAAAGGCAACCGGATTAAGAACGATTCGAGAAGAGAAGAAGTTTTCTATTGATAAGGTAGTTGACATGTATCCAGCTTTGTGGTATACAATTCTGTTCGACAAACTTGAGAGATTCGCACAGTCCCAAAGCCTTTATATACCTTTTTGGGTACTGGAGTTCTATGAGGAGTACGGGAAGCTAATCTCAAAAAGAAAGAAGAAGGTCAACTAATTTGCACTAGTTGATCATGTGGTGGAGCTAGGTAGAAAGGTGAAGTGCAACCGGTCAAACATAAATGAGGTGGTGGGGTGCACAATCCAGATACCCTAGACTATCATAAGAGGTGGTTGGCACCTTTGATTTCTGACATTACACCTCTGTGGATTGAGCCAAGGGTCAATATTGAGAAGAAGGACCTTAATGTAGATGCAAGGTATTGGTTCGGGTTTATTTGCAGCACATTCACGCTGTCAGAGAAGAATCCATCCTCCGACACCCGAAGGTAGCCCTAATGGGATCTATCATTGATCAGGATAGATTGAATATAGGGATGGTAATTGAGCAGGAGATGGCCATGAGAACCAAGAAGAGCCATACATCACTACCTTTCCTATTGCTGATCACGTTGTTGTGTCGGCAACCTAGAGAACCCTTTGTGGCAAATATGGATTTGGAAGTTGCTCCAACTTCCTCTACTGACATTCGGAGGATCAAGGCCAAGTACACTAGGAATGAGGTTGAGTGGAGGAGAGCAGTGCCGATAGACACATCCCCAGTTGTTGATGTAGATACGTTGTAGACATACATTGTTCAATCCACTCATGCTGGTGAGTCTTCAGGTACATCGAGCTCATCTGCTCCTACAAATTTTTTTTGCTACTACTGCTTCCCGCAACCCATTTACACATGACATGCTATATAAGATGGGCCATCTAGTCTAGTCGACTGATGTACGTGCTTCCTGAGTTGCGGCCACTATCCCAAGGTTGATTGAATAGGCCATTTATCTTACCCTTGCTCCCATCCGAGTTGACTTATGAGAGGAGCGATAGTTAATTACTGCTCATTGCCTAGCATTGAACGCCCTCATTGTGCAAGTGGAGGCATGTGAGTAGGGAGGGAGACATTCTGACGATGTGACAACCTTGAGGGATGATGTTATAGGATTGAGGTGTGATGTGGATTAGCTCAAATCCACTGATTTATCTATGTTCTTCGGCACTGTGGACCTTCATTAGATTTTGAGCTCAGAGATTCAAACTATTTCTGAGATCCCTCCGGCCACTACGATCAGAAATGTTGTTTCAGCTAATGATGATGATGAGTCAGACACACTTTAGATAGATGAGAAAGAGCTTGGGACCTAGGATACTATAGTTTATGATGAGTTGGTGGACTTGGAGGGTGTGATGGTGTTGGTGGTGATGGTGGCATCGATTTAGGATACCTCGATGATTGGATCTTGTGAGGCACATCCCAATCCTGGAGACAACTGTAGATGCACAATGCTCACCTCAAGTTTAGCCAGACATGGAGATCTTGACTCTTTTACTATTCTATTTCTGAGACTTTTCCATTACTTTTATATTAAGGACACTATTTAGTTTTGCTTGGGAGGCCTATTTCCTTTTATTGTATTTATTCTATTTTGAATGATTGTCTTTTGTTTCACATGATTATTTTTCTACTTTTGGTTGTGTCCAAAATTGAATGTTTGTTTTTTATTCCATTTTTCCATTCTTAATGTATGATTGTTTATGTTGTTCTCTTAAATATTTGAGTATGGATTGTGATTAATACCGATGACTTGAATAGTTCTTTTGATTGAACGATATGTTTGTGCAAGTCCAATGAGACAAATTTGAGTTGCATAAGTGATGTGTGAACTCTTAGCATCTTATTGTGTCTAGTCGATGGTTGAAGTGAGTCATGTGATGATCGTTGCATGCGAGCTCATTTTGTAGAGTCAAAGATCGATGATTGTATTCGATGCCTTGTGTGATGAGATTTTCTTGATATATGTACTTTGTGATACCTAGAACTTGCCACGTTGGTCCAACTGACTAACATTTGGGATTGAAAGAAATGATCTTAGGAATAAATTTTTGAGAGTGAACAAAGTTGCCATCATACCTCTTTGTGACCGCCTTGTGAGAGTGTGAACCTAACTTGACACTATTTGAGCCTACTATTTTCTTTGGATGAAACATGAACCCATTTAACCTTTTTCCTCCCCACCTAAAACCTTCATGAAGTTGTGGTTCATTTGAATAGCCAACTTAGGCCATGAGCTAGACCTTTGTGAAAATTCACCCTTTAGAAATTGTGTTGAAAATGATTTTGAAAAATGAAGATGGAACCTTTCCATATTAATAAAAAAAATAGAAAAGCAAAAGAAAATAAGACTGAAAAAAGTGCATGATGGAGAGAAAACGAGTGTCTAATGAGCCATACAAGAATCTTTGTGCTTGAAAGAACATAAGGAGGATTGTGAAATATAAAAGAGTGGAAGAAAAGGAGAAGAAAAGAAATGCAATCCATTCTTCATGAAAGTAGAAGTCACTAAGGAAAACTGATCATACATTTACCCTCTGTCCCTTTACAAGCCTTGAAAGACCTCAGTGATCTTGATTGAGATGAATGACAAGTGATTAGAAAATACGGGCAAACATATGGGTTGAATCATTCACGTGTTTATCTTTTAGAGTGTGAGAGTTGATTTTGATTCCTTAATTCTTAAATGTTGATTAGCTTTTCCTGGACATGTTATCTTTCTTAATGTAAGGGCATTCAAAATTCTCTTGTTGAACTTGAAATGGCATTTGAAGCAAGCATTGTGAGCTTGACTTCTATTTGATTATGACTAGTCACAATTTGAAGCTTTTAGTGCACAATTGAACATTTCTTGTGTAGATCAAACCTCGTGTGCGTTCATGTTGAGTCCCAAGTAGCACTATTTGTAGACGTCCATGTTGACCTGATTGATCTTGTGATTTACTTGAGGAGAAGGAAAACTTTAAGTAGGGGGTGTAGATGAGTCAGGGATTTTGACTTATTTAGAGCTTAGTATTTTATGCTCATAACAGATGTTATAATGTTAATTTGCAGCAATAAAGGCAAAAGAGCATGGCAAGGACATTACGAGGCAAAATAGGAGCAAAAAAGCTGCAAAAGTTGAAAGAAATCAAAATTGGTACTTGCCAAAGCCACTCGGCGACTCACCGGGTGGACCTTCAGCTTGCTCAAAGTTCAAGAGTGCCAGCTCTTAGACAAGACCAACTTGTCAAGATAACTGGTGGTTCGGATCAGCGAGGCTGATTTCAATCGTCTAAAGTTACAAAATGATTTTTCTAAAAAAGGCACACCAAAAAGCCTAGTAGAGGAGCACTCAGCGCATCATCTACCAGTTTGGCAAGCCCAACTTATTTCACCGAGTTAACTCTATGCTGAAATTCTTGAAATATATAAATGTAATTTTGAAAAGATGAAAAGGAGTTCCCACATTGTCCACTTCTGGGGTTTCTGATCCTCAACATTCTAAAACATTGTTTTTACATTTTTGAGTAGAGATTTAGGGTTTGTTAGATTTTAAGCTTCAATTTAAGCATTTGGAGACTTGTGGATTGTTGACAAATCTGATAGATAACTTTGTTTGTAACGTTTCTTGTCCTTTATCATGTTTGGCTAAAAACCCCATTCTTGGGGGTGTATTTATGTATGTAGTTGAATACATTAATTATCTAATGGGTATTGTTATTTACTAATTTTATTGTTTATTTGAAGTGGGTTCAATTAATAATTTGTGTTTTAATTGAGGAATTGTAGTTGCCAATGCAATTCTAGCTTTGTACTCTATACATTCTTGAGAAAGAAGTGTTAGAGTTAAATTATTAGTTGATGATTCTACTGATTGTGTTGTTATGGATTTAGTTTGAGAAAGTGGGTCTAAATGCAATGTTACAAGTCTAGCTTGAAAAAGTAGATTGATTAAGGTTACGGGTTGTTAATCTGTGTTGTGCTTGTTGAGGTTCGAAAGAACTCAGTTGAATCACAATAGTTGATTTAGAAATGACTATTGCACCCAAAGCCTAGCCTACCCACTAAGATTCAATGACTTTGAGTAAACAATAATCACGCATTACGCAAAATTGGCATTTAATTTATCACACTCCCAAGAAGCCTTCTCTATTTCTTTAACCGCAGTTTTAGTAGTCATAATTTGGTTACGCAAATCCCCCCATTTGACATTAATTGTCAAAACCTTGTCATTTACTTTATTGATGTCTACATCTACAAATGATTAGAACACCATTTTACTTCATAATCAAATTGTTTATTGTATCTCTTCCTGTGAGATCGACCTCAACTTTTAGTTGGACTTATAGTTGTTAGCGACCACCTACACTTAGAATCAGATGAAATTTCGTTAAGTATTACCAATGAATAGAGTATTTAGACAATATCTTGATATGCTTGGGATCGTGTTTATTGATGAAATCTTGATTTACTCATGGAATAAGGATGATCATACCGATCATTTGTGGATTGTATTGAAAGTCCTAAAGGACTAACTAATATTTGAAAAGTTTAACAAATGTGAATTTTTGATAAGATCCATGACTTTTCTTGGTCAAATTGTTTTTGTTAAGGGTATTGAGGCAGATCTTAAGAAAATGAATGTGGTGAAGAATTGGCCTAGACCTCTATCCTCTTCAATATTCAAAGTTTTTTAGGTTTGGCCGGATATTATAGAAGGTTCGTGGAATAGTTTTCTTTGATTGCTTCTCCATTGATTGCATTGACCCAAGAATTTAAAGATCGACTTACATTTGATTTGGTGTTGCCTTTACGAAAAGGATCTGATGGTTTTGTTGATTATTGTGATGCTTCAAGGATAATATTAGGGTGTGTTCTTATGAAAGTTTGTAATATTATTGCTTACGCTTCAAGGCAACTTAAGGTTCATGAAAAGAACTATTCTACCCATGATTTGGAGCTAGCGATGGTGGTTTTTGCCTTAAATATCTGGAGACAGTATTTGTATTGTGTCCATGTTGATGTCTTGACCGACCACAAATATTTGCAATGTGTTCAATAGAAATGATCTACGTCTTCCCCAACATAGATGGCCAGAATTCTTGAAGGACTATGACATCAGTGTCCTTGACTTCCCGGAAAAAATTTATATGGTGGTTGATGCCTTAAGTCAATTGTCCATGAATAGTGTTGCCCATGTTGATAAAGGTAAGAAAGAGTTGGTTTGTGATATTCATAGACTAGCTCGGCTATGTGTTTGCTTGGTTAATTCAATCGAGGGGGATGTCCCTATTCATAATGGTTCAAAATAAATGTATGTGTCTGATGTGAAAGACAATACACGTCTTGCTCCTATTTTTGTTTAGTTGAAAGAAGTGGTGCTTAAAAGGCCTGTTGAGGATTTCTCCAAAAGGGGAGATCACGTTCTTTAATAAAAAGGTCAGTTGTGTGCTCCAAATATTGATGATTTGAGAGAAAAGATTTTATTAGAGGTCTATTGAGGCTTTCAACCAGGGGAGAGATCGGTTGCTAAGATATCAAAATATGGGAGGCTTGTCCTAATACAATATCATTTCATCTTGGAAGTGAAAAGATGTGAATATGGACTTTATTGTTGGTTTACTCCACACTCGGTGACAACATTAATGGATTTGGACTATAGTAGATCATATGACGAAGTTGGCTCATTTCATTCCAATCAAGGTTTCTTATTTTATAGAATATTATTCTAAGTTATATCGAAGGGAGATTGTTAGGTTTCATGAAGTGCGCTTATCCATTATCTCTGTTCATGGTACCCATTCTACTTCTTTTTTTTGAAAATATTTCCAAAAGGGTCTTAGTACTCGTGTCAAGCTTAGTATGACCTTTGATTATCAAACCAATGGGTGAGCAGGGCGTACTACTCATAGATTTGAAGATATTCTGAGAGCTTGTGTGATTTATTTAAAGGGTAATTGGAATGATCATTTGCCTTTGAATGAGTTTGCATATAATAATAACTATCATTCAAGTATAGGTATGGCTTCATTCGAGGCTCTTTATGGTAGGAGGTGTGAATCTCATATTGGTTGATTTAAAGTTGGTAAGGTATCCTTGATAGATCCTGAATTGGTACATGAGGCTACCAGGAAAGTTTTACTTAATAGAGATAGGCTTAAAACAGCCTACAGTCGGCAAATTTTTATTATCAATGTGAGAAGAAGATATCTTGAGTTTGATGTTGATGATTGGGTTTACATGAAAAATTCACTTATGAAGGGTGTTGTGAAGTTTAGAAAGAAGGGCAACTTAGTCCCCAATATGTAGTCCGATATCAAATTCTGAGGCGTATTGGTAAAGTTCCCTATATGCTTGATTTGTCTAATGAGTTAGCATTTGTACATCCGCTATTCCATGTATCCTTACTGAAGAAGTGTGTTGGAGATCCAATATCTATTGTTCCTTTGAACAGTTTTGGAGTAAAAAATAATCTTTGTTATGAGGAATTTTTGGTTGAGATTTTAGACTGACTAGTTTGAAAGTTGAGAAACAAAGAAGTTGCTTCCGTGAAGTTTGTTTGGAGGAATAACTTATTTGTGGGTGATACTCATGAGGTCAAGGCAGATTTTATCTGATTGCATTCATGTTGGGTTGTTAGTTCTCTCCTACTCTATTAATGCTAGCTTGAGTCCCATTAGAGAATGAATGTTTCCAAGGAAGAGATATTGTAACACTTCAGAAGTTTGTAAATCGAAGGGAAAAGGATAATGTAGGAAACTGTGTGAGGCTGACCGTAGGAAGTCCTACGGTCCATAGGAAGGGAATCGTAGAACTAGGGTAGAGTTTTTGAAATGTCAAGTTTCAGTACCCTATTTGACGGTTGACTAGGATGGCCCGTCAATTCTTGTACGAATCGTAGTTTGGTCTCGTAGGTAAGTCCTAAACTTAGTGAAATTTTGAGGGTTAAGTTTCTTTCTATGGTATTTGTGTATGGAACGAAGGAAGACCTATGAGCCGTAGATAGGTCCCGTCAAAGTTGGTCTAAATTCAAAATTTTGTGTACTTTTCTATAGTTGACCAGTATGGTCGTAGAAAGTTCTACGACACATAGGTCCAAACTATACAAAGGGGTCGGCAATTATTTTTTAAGAGGATTTTAAATGTTTTCTCTAAGTGAATAATGCCTAAACTAGGTCGCATTGGTCCTAATCCTAAGTCCTATGTAAGTCTTTTTTGCCCTAATACTACCTATTCTAATCATTCACCTAAATCCCTAAATTCCCTAAAAGTTCATCCCTTCAAAATTCCCTTAAATTCAAGGAAGAACAGATTAGGGTTTCAAGCACCAAGGTCTCAAATTCACAATAGCAATTGGGATCTGAACTCTAAAGTATGTTAGTATTCACCAATGGAGTCCTTTCCTCCACAAGGTTCCTAAAATCTCCAATTTTACAAGATTAGATTATTTATTCAAATTTAGAATTTTATTCAATCTTCATGGGTTCTTTTCAATATATATTTTAAATCAATGGTTTTCTATCTTCTATTCATGAATTGAAGTAATTATTTGTTTTTAAGTTAAATTCACATTAGCCCATGGTTGATCCATCATTTTTATAGTATGATCGTATGAGGAAACCTATGAACTATGGAAGATGATTTTATGAAGATATGCATGTTCTTTTATGAAATTGACATAAATGATTCAAGGATGCTTTGAAAGTAAAACATCAATTTTGTTATCATGACTGTGAAAAGGTTTTCTTGCGAAATGATTTATGAGGTTGAAAGGTTTTCTCACCTAACCTTAATCAAGATTAAGGACCTATTGTAAATTAGTGTTAGCTTGGATTGGTTGCTTAATAGTGCGTTTACATGGATGATGAAATGAATGAGATTAATGACTATATTGTGGTATTTTTTCTACTAACCAAGAGGATATTAAGATGGCGGCTCTCCCATTAGTAAAGGTTGGGTTTCTAGTAGCAATCTACATATCCCAAAACTATGTGTGACCATATGATGATTGTCTTAGATAGACATTAGAAAGTTGATCCACTTTAGCTGAGACACATGGTTCTTACCTTAGAAAGTAAAGAAATCTCTTTTTGGTATGGTATAGACATCGGATTCCATTTTATAGCTCACATGGCCTATGTCGCTTATATGGTAAACATCCCACAATAATGAACTAAGGTTACTTATAAAGTATCTCATGAATGATTTAAAGATGTTAAGTGTAACATCTTAGAATCAAGTAGGCTAAGTAAGGGACCAAGTGAGAGTTCACAAGCCAAAGAATGAGTCTGGCTGATGTTTAGAACGTATCACGTAATCAACGACAAAACTTCCAGTACCTGTGTCTACGATCGTGGAATAGTATAGTAACCCAACCAAGGGTTAGGGTCGTGTCCCAAAGGAGAGGTTTTAAGAATTAATAGAAAAATAAAATTTAGTTCTAACTAGTCGTAGCTAAATACATTAACGATTAAAACATTGTCAATTAAAAGGAGACAAAAAAGTGTAAAATAACAATGGGGTTTTTGTCACTAGTAAGTAAAAACAACAAAAATAACAAGGACATCAAGAATGGGGAAGAGTTCTTGGGGTGTGACCGCAATACTAGTTGAGAAAAATAGTTGGGTACATGCTTTCGATAGGAAATTTGCAAGATAATAATGACTAGGTTAAGCTTTAGATGGAAATAAGTTCCCTCTCGGACAACTTACCCCGTTTAAAATGCCTTCCTCTCGGACACCCATTTGCTGCATGAAGGCCAGCCTATGCCTTACCCCACTCACTCTCTCGAGCTGAGTGCTAGGATATGGGACTAGGGCTCACCCTCTAGGGCTGAACCTCATGTCGACCCACTCCTTAGGCCATCAGTCTAGGGGTCTTGGTTTCGCGACCTCCCTCTCGGGTAAGCCAAAAACACATGGGTGGCTTTGTATTTGTAACTACAAACCCATCAAATTAAACCACAACCACTAGGTGAAATCACCATTAAAATACATCTAACCTATCAGCAAACAAGACCCAACAATAATATCAACACATATTTGCTAAATGACACCCCAAGAATGGGTGTTTTAGCCACACATCAAGAGATAGAAATTTATCCATTCAATGATGTTGAAATAAAATGGGTATAGATAATTAAGTCTTGATTTGAGCAAAAAAAGAAGAATTCAAGAGACCTACCTCTGAATTGAAAGAGATGAAACCCTTTTCTTCTTCAAGTATTCAAACTCTTTCAAACTTACGAGTAAAAATAAAAAGCACTAAAATTATATTAATTGTTCAAAAGCTGATACTAAGAATGTGACACTAAAATATGATACTAAGCTATAACTCTCAATGTGTATTTATAGTTTTCAAAAAATTTCTCTGCGACGGATCACTTGGTGACATTATTCAAAATCGCTGATCAACTCGGCGATTCGCCCTTTGGTGTAGTTCATCTCCGTCTTACACCATCCTTCGGCATCATCATGCTCTGGGTCATTGGGTGACATAGTACTGCTTCACGGACCTTCTCGGCGACGCACCGACTGCTCCTTTTTTCAGTCGACTTGATCCTTTCCTTCAGGGCTCAGCACACTGGAACAAAAGGCGAAGTGAGACTCTTCGGCGACTCGCCAAGTGGACTCAACCATCCTCATGCCTTCATTTTGTTGTTCTTTTCAGCCTTTTCGTTCCCTTTTGTCAAGTAGTGTCCATGCTTTCCTTCAAACTTCAAATACCTAAAACTTAAGAGTTTTCATCAGATATTGAGATAAAATAAGTATTTGGGGACACAATTTCTATTAAAATATATCCCTAAATGAGTCCAATTTGTGGACTCATCAACATCCCCAACTTAAACTTTTGCTTGTCCTCAAGCAAACTAAAGTTCAGCTGTTCAAAAAGGGTGTCTCAAACAGTGCTACACAAGACTCAACCATGAATGTACACAATAAGACTTTAAACTACTTATGCGAAGATTCAATTGTGTACTCAAAGATTCAAGTTGTGACACACCATTACCAATGAATCTCATGCTCACAATACGATCTACTAATGCAAGTTCAAGGTCAACGAAAATATCTAAATGCCCTCACACAAAGAATGATTCCATATTCACACACCAAGGCCAATCAATTTAAAACCAGGAATCAGATGCAACGCTCACACTCAAAAAGAGGAACACAATGCATGTTTTCACCCATAGGTTTGCCCTTATTTTCCAATCGACTTTCGGTTTGGCTTACTCAAGATAAAAAAGGTCTTTTGTAGGCTTGTAATGGGGCTGAATGCAAAGGTATGGTAATTTAGGCTCAGTGACTTCTTCATCCTCACGAGATGTGGTGTTCCCAAAATATCCTTTTCCTTTCCCTTCTCACTTTTTATTCTAGTGCTTCTAAGTCATCCTTTTATTCACTTTCCATGTATTCCTTGGAAACCCAATTCCTTTTGCACTTTTATTCCAATATATATATATATATATATATTCATTTTTATGAAAGGTTTCCATTTTGGTTTGCAATACCATGAGTTGGAGAGACTTTTTCTTGCACTTCTTGACTTCTCCTTTTCCTTTTCACCACACCCCCAACTTAGGCTTTTGGCCTAAGTTGGATATTCACTAAACCACAAACCAAGAGGATTATAAGTAGTGGGTCAAGTAATGTCTAGGGTTCATCAAGTTTCTTCCAAAGAAACGTAAGGCTCAAGGGGTATTCAAAAGAGTTTTACACCCTCGTGTGTAGTCCACAATAGAGGTATATGTCAAATTTGGCTCACACTCTTTAACGTTGCCTAAGATCATCTCAAGAGCACACCTTTCTAAATCAATCAGTCTAACGGGGAAAATTCTAGGTTTATTCATGCACGGTTCAAAGTAAGCTAATTACACAAGGCATCCACACTTAAGTCAAACAAGACTACATACTTTGCTTGTGTGCAATGGTCATTACAAGAGAATCAATTCGATAAATGGTTAATCACAACAAGATTCAAAGATTTCACATATTATCTATGCAACTTCATTTGGTCTCGTCGTAGCCGCACATTCATGTTCGTTCTATTGTGAGCACTATTCAAGTCATCAGTATTGATCGGAACCGAGATTTAAATTTTGCAAAAGAACAACCACTTTCAACAAACGAGAGGTGGCAAATTTTTTTGGAAGGGTCAAATTATTTTGCAATTTAAAATAAAAGGAGCCACAAGCTCAAACATCGACAAATAGCAGTATTAACACAATAATAGTTCACAACCCAAATACTCAAACAAAACACGATTATCAATAGCACACAAAAGTGGGCCTCACCCCACCACAAATAAAGACATTTGTCCTCAAATGCAAATGAAATAAAGTATTCAAAAGTGAAAGTAAGTAAGACATAAAGGGCGGTAGAGAAAGTTCCTATCTACGTAGTCTGTCCATCTTTCGGGACCTTAGTGCCCGGGGTCATGCTCGAGGTGTGGGCATCAAGAATCGGAGCTATGTATGAAGCATCAACATTGCTAGGTCCACTAGGAGTAACCACCTACGAATTTTCTCAATAGGCATGCACAGCGGTATAGAACTCCCAGGCCCATGAAGGTACTTTATGGGTTCGTGGAATCTTTGAAATATGCTTTCGACCCGAAGACACATAGACTTCCCTGGCTCCCTTGCCCTTTCCCTTATCTTCCTTCCCACCAGACGTGGGCGGTGTAGTAGCCTTGCCTTTAGATGTAGTGGCCTTCTCTTTTACTGCCTTCCCCTTAGCCTTCTCTTGTGCTGGTATGATTATATCAGCAACTTTTGGTTTTTCCATATCTACAAACCCTTAAGAAAACGTTAGAAAAAATTCAACCAGGTTTACAATAAAATGGTTGCATACAAACTTGCTGCTCAAGTAGGCAAAGGGGGGCTTCTTTCTGTGAAGCGCTGGATCTTTCGGCGAGCAAGACTTAGCCCACCGAAGTCTACAGTGCACAATGGGTGAAGAGGTGCATACAAAGGGTGATCAAAAGTTTTCTAGGCGAGTCACTCAGTGCTTTTGGCGACTACAAACTTCTTGCCAAAAGTGGCAGAATTCACCTATCAGATAACGCACAAAATTTAAGGGCAAGGTGGGGACATTAGGCGAAATGCCGAGTGGTTCGGATAGCTCGACCTAGCTCGCCACACAACCCAACATCCCTATTCTCAACTCATACTCTCGAATTCAATCCCGCAAAATATACTTCTGCTTAAAGCACAAACATACAAGATTTCAACAATTTGAACAAGTTGTGCAATATTTTCGTATTATCACACGTATAAATGAGATCATTCAGAGAGACCCATCACATTTTAACAAGATAAGGATCATGTAGATGAGTGTATATCCTATAGAATAATTTTTGGGTTTGGCACTACCAACCTTTGATGCTGACTATGATAAAATTGATGTGCTAGGCAGCAATGTACTCCCAAATCCATGGACAAACCATCAACCATGATACTTATGGAATGCAAAAATATAGAAAATATTAACTAGGTGTGAGTTTGTCAAGTTTGAAAGTGAGAAAAAGTGAGGAGATTAAACTTGAAAACCTTCTGCCGTTTAGAGTTGTCCAGTATGCACCCATTCGGCGACATTAATCGCACCAACCGACCCACTCCACTATTCGCCGAGTGGTCACTTACCCCACCGATTTCCATAGGATCTTTAGTTTCTTGGGGGTCAAGATAGCGTTCTTAATCGTGGACGCCGGTCGGGTTGGGGATTCGTCAAACTGCTCTTTGAGCTCGCCGAGTTTTACAATCTCCGATTTAAAATTGTGTTGAGCCAAACGGTGGATCAAGTCGGGCACGCCGACCTCTTCGGCGATTTGCCGATTGGATCATTTGCTCTCCAATCTACATTTTCCAAATAGTTTCCTCATTTAAATCTGCACAACCAATCCACCATTATTCACCAAAACAAAAGCAAATGAATTATATTGGTTTTGGGTTGCGTCCCAAACAGCGTCGTAGTTAACGTCGTGGCAACACGCAAGTCAATGCTCAAACCTCATTTTTTGGGGTTGAACCTAGTGGAACTAGGTAATCACAATTGTTCATTTGGATGGATTTGAGGCAACACATGACCTAAAAGAGTTTTAATTAGCTTGATAAAGCTAGCGTGAGAACCGCTCATCTGAGTTAGCACTTCTACATTTTCTGTAATCTCCTCTAATACTCTATCTTGCATAATCACACAAGACATCGACACTTAAGTCAAACA
This sequence comes from Solanum chiquidenum, assembly GCA_029582725.1. NCBI lineage: Eukaryota > Viridiplantae > Streptophyta > Magnoliopsida > Solanales > Solanaceae > Solanum > Solanum chiquidenum. The sequence continues at coordinate 25,854 of JAJOOS010017129.1, forward strand.
AGACTACACACTTCCGCTAGTGTGCAACGGTCATTACGAGAGAATCAATTCGATAAATGTCTAATCACAACAAGATGCAAAGAGTTCACATATTGTCTATGGAACTTCATTTGGTCTCGTCGTAGCTACACATTCATGTTCGTTCGATTGAGAGCACTATTCAAGTCATCAGTATTTGTCGGAACTGAGATTTAATTTTGCAAAAGAACAGTTGCATCAATTAAAATATAAAAGAGGAGCCATATGCTCAAACATCCACGAAAGGCAATATATAACACAATTAAAAACACACAACCCAAATATACAAAAAATATGAAATTGTCAACACAGAAGGTGTGGACCTCACCATACCACAAATAAAAGCAATTTGTCCTCAAATGCAAACAATGAATATCCAACAGTGAAAATAAAGAAAAATAGAGAGGGAGGTAAAGAGGGGATCCTGACTAAGTAGTCGCTCCATCTATCTAGGCATCAATGTTCAGAGTAACTTCCAAAAGGACCAGCTCCACTGGATCCATCAATAGGAGTCTTTGCCAAGGAGGCTTTCACAGCAGCGTCTACCATGATTTCTTCGATCTCGGCTATGTCGTCTGCTGCAGCTCCCCCAATGATATGTTCTTCAGTCTCTTCTTCTGAGTCTCCATGTCCAGTGGTGGTCTGAGGCATCTTAGGCATGTTTGGAATCTCCACCGTTCCAAAGATCATGGACACATAAGAGGATTTAAGGTAGTTCACATATCTCCTCAGCTCTGCAATGGCAACTTTTAAGCCGGCCACCTCTTTTGTGTCTCCTTGGTCACGCTCACACCTGGCTATCCTTGCCGCCAGAGCATCAATAGTTGTGCTCAGTGGTATCACAACATCATCGAGGGCAACCTGTATCATTCTTGCAATGGAGTTTTCTATGTTGGCAGTCCAAAAATCACCAGATTGAGCAAGCTTTCCCATCCGGATGAAGGATGCCTTACTAATTCTTTCGCAGGATGTAACCGTAGCAGTAGGTCTGTGTGATACCACAGAAGCAGAGGAACCTAGAGTCTGTGACTAAAAAGAAAGAGCTAGTATACCTACATACCTAGGCTCCAGCGTGGGGGAAGATTCCTCCGCAGGTGCCAATTCAGTGGCCACAACTTCATTATGTTTCATTCATGCTTGGTCCTTAAGGTATTCAGCTTCGATCTTTCAGTTATTAATGGAGGAGGTGGTGGCCAATTCCACGTCTTTCTTTATATTTTAAGGCAATTGAGCTCTTTTGCACAATTCCGTGATCAATATTGGGAAAATAAGAGATGTCTGGATTTATTTTACATGCTTATGGATCTCTGAAGTGATGATTTCCCACATGTTTTTCTGCATTTTCTCTATGATGCAACCTAGGCAAGCTGCCTTGGCAAGGCGAAGAACTGACTCATTTTGGGATGGCATGATTATGCTGCTGATGATCCCGAACAAGTATCTTGCAGCTATGTTCAGATCTTTCTTTTCAATCGAAACTCCTTCTGCTAGCCATTTCGGAGCCTCATCGTCTGAGATCAGCGGGGATAACCACCTTTTCATCTCATCTAGATTCTTTGTTTTGATTAAGTGCTGGCAGTGATCATTAATCTTATCTGACATACCTAAGGCTCTGTTGATAGCTTCACTGTCACAAGCTACCTTCTTTCCTCTGACGACCATGTAGTCAACTGCTTTGAAGGACGACACCAACCTCTTCTGTTGAGGTACCAATGCACTATATGCATTGTCGAATTCTCTAACCCCTCTTGGTATGTAAGAGTCATGGGGTTTGGTGAATATTTGAAATTTGTGATATTTCAGGAAATCTATGATCTCGGGATACTTATTGACCACCCCATCTATGGAGAGCTTTTTTTCCTCAATGATGATTCTCATCCCCTCAGACTTGAGTTTGTTTGTTGATTTAGGTGGGGGGCCTTGTACTGGAGGTGGAAGTACTATTGCCTACTCTGAAACGTTCATTTGTTTAGATCGTAACTCATTCCTCTGTGCCTCAATCAGTTCATCTTCATCAGAACCTATGCTCTAACTATCATATGTTGTTGGGTAATTGGTGTAGAAACAAGTACTGTCGGTACTTGCATTTGATAGCTTAACATTTTTGTCCTTGCCTTTGCCTTTCCCACCAGTTGTGGAAATTTTGGTGGCCTTGTGCATTGATGCAGTTGCATCCTCATTGATTGTGATCCCTTTTCCTCTACATCGGGGTTGTGTGTTGCTACCAGCTTGGTTCGGTTTACTCATACCTGCACAAGATTTGGGAGGAGTTAAGGAATAAAAATTAAATCAGAGGTAATCTATTGCAGAAAGGCTCGCCAAGTGGATCGGCGAGTCATCGAACCTCTTTAGATGAGCAAGGGTTTGTTCGTTGAAAGTTACAGTGCATAAGGGGCTAAGGGGTAGCATAAAAAGGATGTCAAGAGTACTTTCGGTGAGTCACCGAGTGCGCTAGGTGACCCATGGCTTTTCGCTGAAAGTCACAGTTTAATCCAATTTGACCTGATGCAAAGGGTGAGATGGAGACACTGGGTGAACCGCCGAACGATTCGTCGAGCTTAACCCAGCTCACCGAATGGTCCAACGCACCCATTTTCAATCCATCTTTTCGAGTTCAATTCTGCAAACCCCGAAAGCAAAATCAAAGTATGCACTAACAAAATTCAAACCAGACCCATACTACCCATTACTCTGGAGTACTCAGATTCCTCCCGACTTGTTGCATTTGTCGATTTGACTATATTTTCTCTTAAGAGCGGTTTCACCCTCTCTATCATTGAGAAAATTTTCGACATTTAATGCGGACTTGGGAAACTAAGAATTCACCCGGACAATCAAAACAACATGCAAGCACAACTTAACGAGACTTCATTCAATTATCATCACAACAGATACAGGCATCTGACGATCAAAACACTATGGGAATGCTTTCCAAATTGAAATAGACAATCTAATCTTAGAAGAGAAGCCCATCACAAATCAATCAAATACGATCGTTGCACAATAGTTCAAACAAATCAAAAATAAAATCGATGTTTGTCTAACTAACCTTTTGTGCCTATTAAAATATGACTGAAAAGCTAGGCAGCAAAGAAATCCAATTCAGAGCAGAGGTCACTAAAATAAATTACTACTAGGATATAACAATATTGAAAATACTACCTTGGTGTGAATTTTTGAGGATTTAAAATGAGGGAAAGTGAAGGATTTGAATTTTTTGGAACTTTGGTCATTATAAACCATCCAGTTCGTGCTAGTTTGGCGACATTTGTTGCAATCGCCAACCCATTCGGCGTCTCTCCAAGTGGTCCCTTGTCCCACCGATCGTTACATACTTGCCAATTTCATGGGATCCAGATGGCGGTCTAAGTCGAAATCGCCGATCTGGTCGGTGATGCGCCGACCTGTTCAGAGGTTAACCGACTGATCCTTTTCTTGCCAATCTCTAATGTGTCATCACTTTCCTCATTCAAACCTACACCACTAACATACCATTATTTGTAAAAGCAAATTTAAGCATTTAAAACCTTGGGTTGCCTCCCAAGAAGCGCCTTATTTAACGTTGATGCTCGACGCGAGTCCTTACTCACTCCCCATTGGTTGGGTTGGCCCTAGTGTTACTAGGTAACCCCAATAGTTCATTTGAGTGAAGAGGAGGCACTACATAATTCAGGACTGTCCTGATCAGCTGGATTGATCTAGAATGAGAGCGAACCATTTGATTCAACACTTCAATACTCTCATTCATTTCTTCCAACATTTGATCTTGTTCAATGATCTTTTGGAAAATGATTTGGAGTGTGTCTTCGACGCGGTTGTTCTCCCTACATCTAGACTTCTTCCTCTCGTGGAGAGGTTGTACCTCCCTTGACTCTTGCACTGGTTTTCCACCTCTGTTATTTTGGTGCCTAACTCGCGCAGCTGAGTTACCAGTGTGGGTAATGTGAAGTCCCTCTCGACTTCTTGCTTCATCTCAGTCATGTGTCCATTAGTTCCCTCAACCATGCTCAGGGAACCTACCTACACCAACAATCTTAAAGAAAACAAAACTAAAAATAATGTTAGTAAACTACAACTAAGAAGAACAAAAATTCTACTAATCTAAAAATTCTCAAATAACACAACTCCTCGACAGCGGTGCCATTTTGATGCTTATCGTGACCAACGACACTAACTAATGTTTGAGTGTCTATGATTATCGATAATATTGTAACCCAACCAAGGGTTGGGGTCGTGTCCTAAGGGAGCGGTCTTGAGAATTAACAGAAAAATAAAATCTAGTTCTAACTAGTCATAGCTAAAGACAATAACGATTAAAAACATAGTACATCAAAGGGGGACACAAAAGTGTCAAATATCAATTTGGGGTTTTTGTCACAAGTGTAGCTAAAACAACAAAAAAAATGAGAAAATCAAGTATGGGGAAGAGTTCTTGGGGTGTGACTGCAATACTAGTTGAGATAAATAGTTGGGTACATGTTTTCGATAGGAAATTTTCAAGATAATAGTGACTAGACTAAGCTTTAGATGGAAATAAGTTTTCTCTCAGGCAACATACCCCGTTTCAAATGCGTTCCTCTCGGGCACCCATTTTCCGAATGAAGACCAGCCTACGCCTTAGCCCACTCACTCTCTCGGGTTGAGTGTTATGATATGGAGAAGGGCTCACCCTCTTGGGCTTAACCTCATGTCGACCCATTCCTTAGGCCATTAGTCTAGTGGTCTTGGTTTCACGACCTCCCTCTCGGGCAAGCCTAAAACACATGGGTGGCTTTGTATTTGCAACAGCAAACCCATTAACTGAAACCACAACCACTAGGTGAAATCACCATTAAAATACATCTAACCTATCAGCAAGCAAGACCCAACAATAATATCAACACATATTTACTAAATCACACCCCAAGAATGGGGTTTTTAGCGACACATAAAGAAATAACAAAATACACCTAAAATGATAGAGAAATAAAATGCGTATAAGAAATTAAACCTTGATTTAAGCAAAGGAAGAAGAATGGAGAAGACCCACATCCAACTTGGGGAAGATGAACTCCTTTCTTCAAGTCTTCCAAAAAACCCGCTCCAAACTTGAAAGTAAAAATGACTAAAAATTAAATTGTCTAAAATTGATACTAAAGTCTCTTTCTAAAATCTCCTTCTAAGCTATATCTCTCAACGAGTATTTATAGTTTTCAAAAATATGTGTTGCAGCGGATCACTCGGCGACATTAGTCAGAATCGCCGATCAACTCAGCGATTCGCCCTTTGGCGTAGTTTATCGCCGTCTTGCACCGTCCTTCGGCATCATCATACTCTGGGTAATAAGGCCACATAGTACTGCTTCGCGGAACTTCTCGGCGATGCTCCGACTACTCTCTTTTTCCATCGACTTGATCCTTTCCTTCAGGGCTCAGCACACTGGAACAAAAGGTGAAGTGAAACCCTGCAGATATTCACCAACTGAACTCAGCGATCCTCAGGCCTTCATTTTATCGTTCTTTTTAGTGTTTTCATTCCTTTTTGCGAAGTAGTGTCCATGCATTCCTTCAAACTTGAAATATCTCAAATTTAAAGGTTTTCATCATATATTGAGATAAAATAAGCATTTGAGGACACAATTTCTATTAAAATAAATCCCTAATTGAGTCCAATCTATGGACTCATCAGCCGACTGCTCCCCTTTTTCGCTGACTTGATCCTTTCCTTCAAAGCTCAGTACACTGGAACAAAAGGCGAAGTGAGACCCTTCGACGACTAACCAAGTGGACTCGGCGATCCTCAGGCCTTCATTTTGTTGTTCTTTTCAACCTTTTGTTCCTTTTTTCGAAGTAGTGTCCATGCTTTCCTTCAAACATCAAATACCTGAAACTTAAGGGTTTTCATCAGATATTGATATAAAATAAGCATTTGAGGACACAATTTCTATTAAAATATAGCCCTAAATGAGTTAAATTTGTGGACTCATCACTGGGCACGCTTCAAGAAGGCATATACGAGTCGTGAAGGTTACCACGAGGATTGGTGTAGCTCGTGAAGGCTCACAATGTTAAGACAAAGAGGGATTCCCTTCCATGAGCACCTATACTGCTCGTGTTGAGGACCACAACATGTAGTGATCCCTATGAAGGGGGAGGCAGTAGCCACTTGAAGGCTGACCCTCTACACAACCCACTAGACGGCTCGTGAGAGCCATGCCAGCTGGTGGAGTGGGTCGTGAGGGGAGTGGGATTTTGGGTAAGTTTTGTAGGCCACTGGTCAAGAACCATGGCTTCAACCACGGCTCGTGTGATCCTTGCCGGCTTGTGAAGGGCACCGTGTGTGGTGATGTGAGGCTAAAAATACATATTTTTAATCATTATTTCCTCACATTTATTATTTATATTTGCCCTTTTTGAGCATAAATTTTATGGATTGTGCTAAATAATATATTTTATTTGTAGGATTAAATTGATGGAAAAATGAAGAAGTTTGGAGCTAAAAATAATTAAAGATGGAAGATTGAAGAAGGAAATCAAGCAGACAGCTTAATGGATTAAAT
>JAJOOS010017130.1:0-18192 GCA_029582725.1 Solanum chiquidenum
AGTAAGCTTCCTCCATTAATGGAGATTAAGCTCAAAGAGAAAGAAGAGCAGAGGATACAATAGATCATTCTAGAATGAAGAGAGAATGAAGAGAGGATCTGTATTATTCCTTTCTCAATTAATGAATAATGAATACAACAGCTGTGTATATATACATGAATAAAACGTGAGAATAACCAACTAATCAACTAATTGTAACTAACTACTTCAACAGTGTTTAACAGACTCTTAACTAACTCTAAGTCTTAACTAATTCTATCATATTAGCTATATGTATTATAGTTCCTTGTTTGGTGCTTTTTTTTCATGCTATGTATACACTCTATTGTGTATTGAGGAGTGTATTACTAATACCATAGATTTCTAGGTATTAGCAATGCAAAGGATTTAATACATGCATTATCATGGTTAAAGACCCAATTACCCCTCAAAAGCACTTTTATATCTTTTTCACCATAATTGTGAAGGATACTTTTGTAAATAAATATTTTTATACAATGCACACTATTTTTAATACACCAAACCAAACAATGCATAAGAAATAATCTATGCATAACTAATGCAAGTATAACTAATACAAGCATTACTAATGCAGGTATTACTAATACACTATATTGGACATTATTTTTATACACTCTACCAAACGAATTATACGTTTTAGTTAATTGAATTAACAAAAGTTGTATAGAGATCAAAAGCCCAGGTTCTTTTGGCTCAAATTATCACGCAACATCACATGAATTTACAATTACTTGTATAGATGTGAGCTAGAATTTAAGATTAAGTAACCTCAAAAAAAAAAAAAAAAACTCTAACGATCTAGACTTGCCTTGTGGAGGCCAGACTTAAATTGGGTAAATTTTTTATGTTTACAATAATGTAACAATATTTTATGATCCTGCAATTTTTCCACCCACTTTTCACTCTCCATTACTAGAAAATTTACGAACTCTTGAATTTAATATTTCCATCCGCTCTCTTTTAGTTGTTATGTTGAGTTTTTCGAGGGTCAGTTTGACTAAGTTTTAAATTTAAATTAGATTAAATTAATTCCATATTTTAAATTATAAATTTAGATATTTAAAAATTATATGAAAAGTACTACAAATTGCATTTTTTCCATATCAATATGATGATTAAAAATATCTTAAAATGTTAGTCAAAGTTCGTATCGTCCGACTTTCAAAAATGAAAACTATATATGATAACTAAAAAGAAACGGAGGGAGTATCAATTTCGGGTAATTGTAATAGTTACGTTGATTTCCCTCAAAACAATATTTTTAGCGCATCCGCACGCCCTGCCAGTAATTATATCTGTAATAGTTCCCTGTTCGACCAAAAAAACAAAAAAAATAGCATGGGAACTAAGCTAAATGACTGAATCGATCCTTAGTGGATGGATTCCAATTAATAACACCAAAAATAATACTCCTACTACTTCTAAACGCTAAGGATTGACTAAAGGGAATGTGTTATGAACCAGCCTTGGTCCTATGTCAATACCATCTACATGGATGCCACGCAATTAGTTATTGGGCAGACAAGAAGCAACAAAATTGGAAGGCTTTCTCAAAGGTTGATTTGGGATGTAGGCCCAATTAACTACTAGTTAAAAGGACGATGGATGAGAAAGATCGGTTTGTGCAAAATTGTTAGGAAGAGTCTATATTCCCTCGTCCCCTCTCTAAGGATCTGGTTTCTTATCTCTTTCTAGTTTTTACTATCTTTTAATTCAGTCGTTTGAGTCGTGTAACTATTATTAATTACAATAATTTCTATTGTATCCTTATTGTGTAATTGGAATGCATCTATGAGTTTGTGCTGAGAATTGGGTTTGTTACAGAATGAGATAACGACTCCCTGTGACAAGAAGAAATATGTTCGCCATATAGACCTATTTGCAAGCTGACAACAATTGACATTACACATGGGATAATTAAGAATATATCATTCTATTTTGGTGTATGTAAGTGGTGCTTTGACATTACACATGCATAACTGCATCGCTATGTTATGCACGAAGTGGGGTATCATGTATACATACATATATGTGTATGAAGAATTAATATAGTTGATTGTCAAACTCTGTTATTATATATTAACTTAAGATTGTTACAGGAACCAATAAACTTCAAATCTTAGATTTGTCTCTAAGGTGCCTCAATTATAACTACACAAATATATAAATATCTATTTTAAACTCCATGCTGTCAAATAAGTAGTAATAGATTCCCATAAATTGAAATAGAGTCTTGGTACAACGAAGACCAAAAGCCACTTTACATGTAGAATTCACAGGGTCTAGCTTTTGGCAACATATGACATAACGAATTTCTGGTCACCACATGAGAAATTAACAATTACTACAACTTGCACAAACATTATTATAAGGATAAACATTGCCTCTCATTTCCAAGCAATTAGAATCCAGTACACTGCAACAGAACAGCTTAGGCAGGGATTTCTGCAAATGCAATGAAAGAAAAATAAATATCAACGCAGAATTAAAATGTTGTCAAAAAAAGGTCAGACATATATAATGTAATAAGCACCTAGAATTTCGCGAAGTGAAACAGATTTGGAGGTGATGGGGAAAAGTTCGAGCATAGTACTGGCTGCTATCGCCTGACTGTTCTTTTGATTCTTGCCTTCCATGTCTGGATGAATCTTCCTTTTCAATGCCCTTGTCATCAACTACGTACATACAGTACACACAATCAAATCGTTACGTTTATAATCAATTGAAAACATGTCAATTAAGTTATAATTCATAAGTTGTTAGCTCACTTTTTGTATGCGACGAGAATCCTCTTTAACTCGAGGAATAATCTTCTTAGCAAAAGAAACACCATTTTTCTTTTGAGGTAATTTCGACGATTTCTTATTAATATTAGTAACGTCCGGAAGCTGAACTTTCTCCTTGTCGTCATCATCAGAAAGATTAGCTGAGAATAAATCTGCCAGTGTGATCCTTTCCTTCTTAATATCCCTGTTTGACTCAGCAGCAGCAGCAACAGAACGGTTGCTCGTGATCACATTTGCCATAATTGGTGGTCCATTATTTGCAGACATCGACGCGTTATGTTCTTCATGATCACTAACTGCAATTATCTCATGATCTTCATTTTCGTCATATTGAACAGTACTTAACTGATCTTTAATTGGATCGAATCCAAATGTGCCGATTGTAAGAATTCCTTCTGTCCAGCCGCCCAACATAGAGTGCTCAAGTTTGTGATCCCCAATATTCTCATCATTGCTAATTATCACCTCATCTGTCTTCACATTCCCACAAAGCAATCCATCTGCCATAATATAATAAAATCTTCAACAAACATATTTTAATTATTTTCAAAATACTAATTAAATAAAAGGAGGATCGGATAGCTTCACCTTTCTGATTAAGTTTACGGTGTATCCAACTGAAGATCTACACACACAAAAAAAAAAAAAAAAGAGTTTAGAGCTTGTCACAACAATTTTGAAGACAATAAATACATTTTTTTTTAAAAAAGGAGCGGGCAGGAGAAATTAACAAGAAAAAGAAAACATCAGTGAGCTACAGATGATTAAATTAAATTGTATACCTTCATTTGTTGTTTGGGAAGTTGGCTATGGGAAATTGATTGAAGTTGAAATATGTGACACGTTAACCAGTACTGGAGTGGACTCTTAATGGGCAGATAAATAACAAAGTGGCGCTGTGGAGGGTGAAGGGTGGGGCCCGGGAATTAAGGGGGACCAATTAGGTACAAGGTTGAACTACTTGACAAGTGTATAAGACTAAATAGAGGGACCTTTGTTTGTAAGATTATATTGCATGTCATATATTATTGCATGTTTCTGTAGAAAAAAAACTACGCACGTTCCATCTCTATATATCTCTATGACTACTTCGATACAGCCCACAAGTACCAAATAGATAGACGTGGCGAAATGGATGAGATCAAGTCTTGATTTCGTGTCATAGAGAATGTTATTGATTCTGATCCCTTTCCCTTTTAATTGACTTTGTTCAACGTCTTTTAGCTTTAGGGTTGGTTTACGTGGTTCAAGAGTTTGAATCAATAGGTCATGAGGTGCAACAAATTTTTCTTGAACATATATGATCAAAAGTATAGTAAATTCTAAGAACTTAAAAGGTAAAACCCGTCAAATATAAATCCTAATCCACTTCTTCATGATTGTGCACCTATCTTTTTAAAATTCTGATACGCCATCTACCCATCTTATTGGTATGTGTCATTGCACGAAAGAGAGCTCATAATTAATGTCATCGATCAACTTGAACCTTCAAAAGTAGAAGCAAATGGCAAATAAGAGAGAACATCCCACAAATTGATTCACTTGTCATGTCATTTGGCTTCAATTGTAAGGTATTTTCACATGATAAACCCGACCACTATATGAGTTAGGCAATGGGCAGAAGCTACTACTAATCCAAGAATGCCATGACTGATGACAATCATCTAGTAGTGCATGCATTTGGTCAAGTCCTTGCTTCATAAAAAAATGCAATGATGCAAATAATTGTTGCACTTTATCTTGATACTTCGAAAGAAATAGTAATTCATACACACAATAAAGCTACCAATTATTATTACTAAAATTCTAATTTTTCATCAATTATTTTCCTTGAACTAACAAATCGCCAAGCTGCTACCTTTTGTATTATTGCAATAATTAAGATAGACTTCGATTTTGGAATCTTTACTTTGCTACCTTTTTCTTTTTCTTTATGTCGGAATATTAGGCGGACCCTTAATAATATCATACGATACAAAAGAGATGGAGAAGATGAACATTAAGTTCACCTCCTAGAAAAGCTCCACTCTTGCACAATATTATTACAAAAGGGGCTTAATATTGATATCATAGTCTTACACCTATCAAGTACTTTCACACAGAAACACTAGAATCTTACCAATATCCATATTGATACTATAAAAGTCACCTAAATAATACAAAAGAGGATAACTAAAAACCATATATATATATATACTATGAATCCAGATATTTAAGATTAAATTTTAAAACAGTACTTCTATCAAACAATTACTGTTATACACGTAATGGATTTAAGTTATATCCGATCAATATGATAGCGTAGAGTTGATTTCTCTTATGGTCACTCAACTATTTATTATCTCATAAATTCAGTTTTTTTTGTTGAAAAAAATATTGAAATTTAGAAGAAATGAGACTTTTGAAGATAATAATATTAATTAAGTGACTGTTTAAGAAACAGACTGAAATGTAGAGAGACATAACGTGCAATGGATCATGATAATTGAGCAAACACTCCGTATTGCGTACGATAGATGATCAAGCTGCTTTGTGGAGAGGCTGTAATTTTGACAGGTTATGGCATGTCTTATTGCACCTTCTTCTCATCTGCCAGTCTGTTATGATGAGTTAAGAGTTTTGCTTTGGATTCTCTGTATACAAGAATTATGGTCTTTCATTCAACATGTACATTTGCATTTGTTCCTCTAGACGTGGGTCTTCTCTTATTTTGGTCCTCTCATTTTTATTTTTTTAGCGTTTCTTTTTCGACAAAAGATAGATTATAGTACTTCTGCGTACAGGTGCTACCCTAGATATGTTCTTCAACGAATTGTAGTAGAAAAATCAGTTAATAATTAAATTATGTACTAGTTTGCTTAGAATTTTTCTAGGTTGTAATTTTATGTTTTTTATTTAATTATATGAATAACACTTCTTTTTTTCATTTGATAAAATCTTGTCATTGTTCCAATCCTTCTTGATTGCACGTTCAAGTGTCATTCTTATTATAGCAAGTGCTTCATTAGTTTATGACTCTTTCACAAACTGAATTGAGAATCCATCATCCATGGCAGTTGGCATAACCAAGTAGTTTCCCAAGACTATCTAAAGTCCCAATACTAATACTTGACCGTTGTGCATTACAACTGTAGTCCCACAAAGTGAGTTTCGGGAAGAGCAGAGTGTGTATATATACCTAGAGTAGAAAAATTGCTTTCTATAGACAGTCGGCTCAAGAAAAAATAGTTCAAAAAGATCCCAAAACAAAACAACCAAAGTACAAGAAACAGTCGGTAATAATAAAACCATCCGATAACAACAAATAATATGCCAACTAGTCGCAGTACATGTAGTAATCAAAATCAAAGGCTAAGAAACTACTGGAATAATATTGGCGGGTTGTTGGTGGGGCCCTAAAGCAATTGATCCCAAATTGAGGATAAGTGAATAATCAAAAATATCTTTATGCTCATAATATCAAATAGCGACTTAAGAGGCAAAAATATCTTTATTCTTTTTAAGACTTTGGTAGATTTTTAAAGGACAGGTCTTTCTCAATTGAATCACTGTCACATAAAAAGTTAAAATAGTCCAGGCACCGTTACGTTAGTGTCACTTAATTGCACAATGGGCATAGAGTGTCACCCTCGGTTAGAGTATAACATGTAGTTCCAATACGTAGTAAATAACATATTGAAATAGTCAAATACAGTTTATAATCTCTGTACTAAAATGAAGCAATGTTGCAGATGTCCTTCCAATGCGCCAACATATGGAACGTTTTGAAGAATTCTCTTGGAAGATGGGGATGTCGCGTAATTGCACAATGCCCATCAAAAGATGATTACAGAAATAAAAAGAGTTTGTAAAACAGGACAAGTTGAAAGGAAAGGAAATTCATAAATTAATATTACATCAAAGGTGGACACATGGAGAATCCAGAATCCACGTCCTCCTCATTTTAATTTGTTTATTATCAATTGGAAAAATTTCTCAAACATCATATAGTATATTATTATTGTTACCTCAACTTCATATGCTTGCGTTTCACCAAGAACCACATTGTATCTATAATTAGTAAAGCAAGGGGATTTTAATCCGTTGAGAAGAAGATATGGAAACCAGGATCATGGTCAGTGAAACTCGATTCGTCTAAAATCGAGTTGTTCACTCCTTGTACATTACTGTTAATGAACATAGTAGATTCTTCCATCTCCATTGAATTCATGTCACTTTGATCTTCTTTCTTCTTCTTCTTTTGATCTCCTTCAACAGTATTGCCTTCTTCTTTCTTGCCAATAGTTTGGGACTTACCTCCAAATACATTACTAGTAGTATAAGATTTCTTGGTGGAGTTTGGTTTCAATAGCATTATTGCCCCTTTGTTTTCGCCGATCAGTGTTACCAACCTCCTTGGTAATTTTTCAAATTTATCCATAGCAGATTTCTCATTCATCTTAGAATTTCCAGCGGTTTCTTTCAGAGGCTTTGTTTCGGGGTGTAATTTTGGTGGAGATTCGTTCCAAGGCTTGACAATTCTTGAAGTAGTAGTAGGAGCAGGGGAAGTTTTAGCTGTTGGTTTTGGGGTCTTGGTTTCAGGGCTTTTTAAGCTGAAGGAAGAGGAAGCAATTGGGAGAAATGCAGGAGATGTAGGTGATGAAGAAAGTATTGATTTGGCTGGAGAGACAGGGGCAGTAGATGGTGTTGGTGCAGGCTGTGAAGTAGTAATAATGACAGGGATTGGAGTAGCAGGTGGAGGAGGAGATGTGGCAGCAGGTGGTCGAGGCTGAGGGGCAGGAGGCCTATAGGGTCGTGGAGCAGGAGATCGAAATGCTGTTGGCCGAGGGGTTGGTGGTGGAGTTGGTTGCATTTGGCGACCAAAAGGAGCCAAACGGAACCATGAAAATGGTCTTTGTTGGTTAGACATTCACCACACAATAGAGAACCCCCACTGGACTAATTAAATTAAATTCGAATTCAGGTAACTTCAATGAGTTGGCTATTCAATTCTTTGATGCACACTTAAATTTATACATGTCTATGACTAAGGATTCTTGATGAATTCACCGTGGGAAACGGGGACAAAAAGTTACCTAAACTAACAAATAAAAAGATGAAAAAGAAGTAAGAAAAGCATCTGGTTCATTTACAAGGTTTGGTATAAAATCTTTGTTGTCTGCATTCCTCAAGAATACATCACATACTTTTTTGTTAGTGGCGAATGAAGTTTTCACTTTGATTGGCTTCTCAAAGACTCGGTCACAACTAATAACAACTTACAGCAGAAACAACCCTGCTGGTGGGGTAACAGAATTTTTAACAGTTCTGCGTCTAGAACAAGCGGTTTTCCAAACAGGCAGGGGGATGAGAATGAAATGCTCATATTCCTTGCAGAATCTCTGTGTGTATATGAAGTAAAATATTGTTTGAATTGCGGCTTCTACAATTGTACAGTACTGTTGATCATGCAGACTCGGACATACATAGACAGCATATATATGGTCCTTTTAATTGGAGAGTCCTCTTCCCATTGTGTATCCTTGCCTCAAGATTCATTTTTGTTACAAGAACATAGACATCAAAAGCAAAAAGGGGAAAATCAACGAGCAATAACGAATAACAGGTTACTGTATTTCGGACTTCAATAAAGATTCTTGAATTTGAAGTGAACAAAAAAGGGTATTTTGATATGGGGTGTAATTCACTTCAACTGTCTTTGTCTTGACTTTGCTTGCTTGAAATATGATGCTGTCTCCCCCTTTCAAGAGGCTTCAACAGGGTTCTAAGATAAATCAGCTTCTTTTCGTTGCTCCTTAACTACTTTTTGTGTATCTTGATTGATTTCCTAGTACTTCCATCTAAGTTGTAGAATAGTAAGTTATTTTCAACCATCCATTCTTACATTTTGTGTATTATTGTCTTCCTGGTACTTTGATCCCATGAAGTATTTTAGCTTAAACAAATTAAGGAATATGAATTCAAAGGATTGTTACAAAGAACTCTAATACCAGAACAGAACTGAATGGATACAAAAGATTTAATATAGTAAACCCCAACTAATTGTGAATTGAGGCATAGTAGATTTTGATTGATATAACAGTACTTACACAACTAGTTTTGACATCCAAACTAATCATCCTTTTTTCTTTGTTTCTAGACAACTCCTTGAAAGGGACATTACATCTGGTGTAGAACAGCTTTACCACACTAAGTAGGATCTCTTCTATAGTTAATGTTTACACACAAGAATGCAGACAACTCGACCTTCAAACTTCGAGCCAATTCAAGGCCAGTTGGTAAATTCGAATACTTTGAAGACAATGTCAATTCCAGTGGGGATTTGCCAAACAAATAGGATAACGTTTAATGCATTCAAAGCTATGTGCAGACTCCTAGCTGTTTCGTTCCCCTTTTGCATTGCTGGTACAAGAGCTGCTGCTGCTGCCCATAGAACTGTAATGCCTGTTCCATGAAAGTTGAAACAAATTAAGTCATATAGAGCTACCCGGTTAATGATCCAGATAAGGTTGCAAGTTCACACCAACATTATGTTCTACAACATTTTATATCCTTGGAGCTTGTAAGAACTATACAAAGGTGTACATGCTTTAAAGCCTTGTAACATATGCAGCTTAGAAATGCAGGACCCAATCACCTAAAACAAGGTTGAGTTACTTAATCAAACTCACTGATAACAGATGGAGAATATTTTATATTTAACAAAGTCATTTGTAAATTCAAGGAACTCTGTAAACAGGAATTATTTGGAGATTGGATTCTGCTATAATAATATTTAGGCAGCAATTACAAAGTTCTCCAAGAAAAATTTATGACTATGATCAACAATAGAACACTCTGAAAAGCCCACATACAGCGAAATTTTTTTGTTGCCATTGGAAAAAGAATTAGTCCCACACCTATATACATAGGAACTGGAAGTGGAATGAAAGTATGATCCAGGCATATTTGTTCCGTCACAATTAAAAGGCAAATAACGTTTCAAGAACAAATAGTTCTGCTTCCGTGTTGCTTTTGTATTTTTTTTTTCTTTTTACCCTTCTTTGTGTTTTGTTCCTTGTATCTTTGACTCTAGCCTCTCATTTGACTCGCTACTTCGTCAACGTTTCAGTCGCTCATGAGTGTGGCATGCACCTCTACATCTCTTCCTATTTATAGTCAAGGACTGCTTGCTCATAACTACTAAAAATAGAAGGAAAAAAAGGCAATTTTTTTTCTGTGGACCACATGATTCTATTAAAGTATAACCATACATGATTTTATTCATGGTATTACCAAAAATATTACAGTTCTTAAAATGATACTAGATGGAGTAATGATTAATATGAATAAAGTTGCTAAAAATCTCGAAATAGTACTATGTTTAGATTAATGAAGGTAAACTATAGCCTAAAACCATATTTGCTGTGAATGGAAGTAATATGGACAACATTGGAGGAAAATGCATGCAAGAGGCATGGGACTAGTAAGGAAGTTATGGATAGTCCTCAAAACCAAAAGCGAGCTCTCAAGTCTCAACCAACTTCTAATCTGCGAGGTAGCATTTATGTCGAAAATCATAGGGGTGACGATAAATAAAATTGTTATACTATAGCTGAATACAAGTATAGGATTCCACATACACGCAGAAGCTAAGATTCTTATTTATAGAACTGTTTCCCCTAGTTGTTACTAGTTTGGAGTAATTTAGAACTATAAGTTGAGAGAAAAATAAAAAACAAAGATATTTATACAGTGTCCAATTTTGAAGAAGTCTTTACTACCCTTTTTTGTCACATAAATTAAAGATGATACAATCATTTTGTACTCACAAATAAGGGAAAAACACAAAATAGGATGAAACATATGACACATTTATATTAATGCAAATACATGTATTGATAGGAGATGTGAACATTACCTGCCCCTGCAAACAAATGAGGCCCCGGAAATAACTTTCCTGTCCTAAGCCAGGTATTCAAACCTCCGAAAATTGCCTCAGTCACCCCAAAACCAAGCAATATTGAACCTGCATTGAAGTGTCTATCCCTGAATGAACCTTTGATTAACTCCTTCCGCTCCTGACAGTTCAAAAGAAGCAACATAAAACATTCAGAACTCGGAAAGTGGATTAAGCATGACCACCAGTTTTAGTAGTACATCTGCAAGTCATTTCATTAGGAGCTCAACCAAAAGGGAATTCAAGATTAAAACTATAAAGTCCATCAACACGTTGTGAAATATCTCTTCATTTGCTGTGACGTACAATATTTGCAATGGAAAGTTTATTCAAAATAGGTCATTAAGATCGCAAAAAGCCAGAACTACCAAAGAATTACTACTAGTTAGTCATATTAGATCACACAGAGGCATATCCACAAAATGTGTTGTAAACTTTGCAATAGCTTGGCTACAAAGGAACAATAATGCTTTCTTCCTCAAAAACACACATAGTTCCCCCACTGCAGTGAAGTGATGGATCCTGGATTTTCACTAAGAGAGTTTGAAAAAACGTAGTGCCTAGGATATGAACTTGGAATCTGAAGATGAAAAGTGAACTCCTTAAACCACTAAGTCAACCTCTAGTCTTGTAATTAGGGTATTCAAAATCTCTATATATACATAAAAATGTAAAAACTTAGCTTATATATACAGTATAATTTTTTGACAAGGGGGGTTGGGTGAACAACCTAGAACCCCTCTAGATCCTCTAAATACATTATTAAAGGGTATAAAGAGCAAAATTATACTGATACAAAAAAGAATAGACCTCAGTGAGTTGCTGAATTTTAGCTTCAACAGGGGATGGCTTGGGGTTTTCAACAGGGGTGCCCTCAGGAGTCACAGTGACAGGTTTAACTTCCTTCTTGAGCTCATTAATCTCATTTTGTGTAGTCCTAACTCTCCTCCATTGCCATCCAAGATAACCAGCATATAAAGTGTAAACAAACAAACCACTCATAACAATGGGATGAATCAGAGCAAAACTCCTCCCTTCAAATATCCCAAATTCTCCACCTGCTGCAAATGCATCCTGTAAATCCATCAAAATTCACAAAATCATCAATATGACGAGTAAAATTACAAAAAGATCAAAACTTTCTCAATAAAAAATGAAAAAACATGCCTGGGCATCAAGAAAGAAAGGAAATGTGAGTGCAGTAAGAGGAAGAGAAGCTGATTTGAGCTGTTCAATGGTGAGCAACTTTTGTGGGTTGTAAGAATCTTGATGACATTGTTGTGGTAGAAGAGTAAGTGGAGAATGTTTGCAGCTGGGAATTGAAATCTTGAATTTGGGTTTTGAGGGCAAGATTGGAAGTTTGAGAAGGCTAAGTGTGGCAGCCATGGTCTGTGCAAAGATTGATTCTGTCTGACACGTTTAGGAAGGAGAAACTTCAAGAAAACGATAATGTGATTGACAGAGGAGGAGAAAAAGATAAGGAAATTTTTTGTCCGCACCTTTCCAAAGAATTGATTTTGTACCTATTTACAAATTCTTATAAGGGGTGTTTACTTTTATAAATAAATAAAAAATATGCTCTTACTTATTTTAGGTTAAGTTATTTTGTTAAATATTTTCATAACATTATCGTCGATCATTAGTAGTTTTCAAATTTAGATGAGTTTCTATACTACTAGTCCAATTCATGTTCTTTAAATTTTAAGGTTCATTAGAGGTTATTTCATTCTAAAACTTTAAATTTATACCTATAAAAATGATGTATATTTCATAGACTCTTGGTTATTTAGCAAGAGATCAAAAACATCATAATATTTATTTTTTTCAAGATAAACTAACAGTGTGACTCGATGTTATTGAAGATCAAACATTTTTCAAGGAGGAAAAAATTATTCTATGTTTGAGAAAATTGTAATCACAATTTTGATAAACAAACCTTTTTACTTTCGTCCTCGAATTATGAAGAAAAATTAAAATACAAAATATTAAAAGTATTGTAACATTTCCAACAATCTAAATATAAGAAAATCCGTATCATCTTACATTCAAAAAAATGTTACAAAAAATGTAGGAGAAAAGAACCAAGTTGGGATAAACAAAATTATACGCATACAATAAAAAATTATATTTCATTATATTTTAGTGTTGCCAATAATCATACTATCATGCTATTATTATTGGATAAGCTTCATATGGTTACATGCAGGTGATATTTATTCTAACTCAAAAAATAGAAGTATTATATGTTTTTTGAAATACACTTATATATCTAAGTTATAATTAATTATTTTTTACTATTTAACATTCTACGTTCGCTATATATATGCCACATATTTTCATATCAAACCAAACACAGAAATTCGTACTATAATACTTGTGGCCCATAATTTTTTTCCTTCTTTCTTGGGTATGAAACTTCGAGTAACGTCTCACTAACACATTAAAATGGTCAAATCTTTAGTAGAAACTACTGGAAACAAAGAATTATATTTGTCAAAAGATGAGAGGAGGTTGTTCGAATGGTAAGCATCTTTAATACTTTCAATCCGAAGATTATGAGTTCGAGTCATCAAAAGAACAAAAAAAGTGAGAGCTTCTAGAGAGCAGTAAAAAAAAATCAGTCAATTAAACATTAAAAAAATCATGTAATACCACTGCACATTGATTACCAAACTTTATGGACAAGAAAGGTTGCTTAAATAGTTAAACTCTTCGCCTTCAATTTATAGATTTGTGAATTCAAATCATAAAAAAACAAAAATACGAAAACTCCTAGAAATTGATTAAAAAATATAGAGGTGTTGATATACCTTGGGCTTTGATTAATTGGGCTAGGCCAACCCACCATTTTGATTTTGATAGGTTCCCAAAGGTCGGACTTCATATATCCTTTTTTTAGGAAAAAATTTCAGAAATAGCAAACATAATAAGTTTATAGCTATAATTTTGATAATTGCGTTTTATTGCTATAATTCTTCCCATATGAAACGTAACCAGAAAGGTACTTATATAATTTTCATTTTGGTCTAAGATTCCAATCATCACAAAGTTTCATCAACATACTGATTGAGGATCACAATATTTATTGTTAACTTTTATGAACCTAAGATATTTTGACATGACTTTAGGGAATATATTTGGCTGAACGTCAGACATTTTCTGGCATGGAGTTCACGTGAATAAAGTTTTCCAAAATCAGTAATTTGTGCTTCGAATTTCAATAATCAAACATACAATTTAACAACCAAATTTACCTTAAATGAATTCAAATTTTAATGACCTAAGATATTCAAATTCCCTTCATTTTTATGCTCATTCTGACAATCATGCTCATTAGTCATTAGCCCATGAATCAATATTCGATAACAATATGGGCCCATGCTCATTGGCCCAACTAATTTAGCAGGCCCATGTTTCTCTATCTTGTAAGTATGAGTAAATTTAGGTTTATCAAACATAAAAATCATATTTGTATGCTATAACTATAGTTTGTATAATTGCGCTCCATAACAAATAAACAAATTTTATGTTTGCTATGGCTATTAATATGTATATTTTGGTATACATATACAAAAGAATCAACTGTATAATATGTTTCGGTATACATATACAAAAGAATCAATTGTATAATCTGTTTCGGTATACATATACAAAAAAATCAATTGTATAATTTGTGTTTGTATAAAGCGAGAAAGAGAGAAAGATAAAAGAAAACTGGGCAAGGGAAGATCTGTATTTTTATAATTATAAGTGTGTAGGACGAAAATATATGTATTTGTATTTGTGTATACAACTTTCTCTCGCTTTATACAAACACAAACACAATTTATTCATTTGTGTTTGCATAAAGTGAGAGTGACGAGCGAGATCTGAGAGAGTGGCGAACGAAAAGATATGTATATATACAGTTTTCTCTCACTTTATACAAACACAAACGCATTTTATACATTTGTGTTTGTATAAAAGTAAGAGAGGCGAGGGAGAGACTGTCAGCGAGAAAAAAGGAGAGTAGCGAGCGAGAATTTCAGGGAGAGGGGCGAATGGCAACAATTTGCTACGGGTTACAATTTAATCAAACTATGATTATAGCATTTAATTTGAATTAATAATTTGCTATTGTATACAATTTTTCCAATTAAGTATTTCATGAAACTTCTCTTTACATGATCTCAATATGAAATGATATATTTCAATGAAAAAAATCCCTTAAGTAATAATTTGAACATTTCTAGAGAAACAAATCAAACAGTGAAAACTTAACCTTAAAAACAAATGTTGAACAATTTTATTTTTGCTAATGAAGAGGTCATATATACGTTCTCTCTATGTTTCAAATTTAAGGATGTTTTCAATATTTCTCCAAAAATTTTAAATTAAAAAAAAAGCACCTTGACATGTACATTAGTCATGTGGTGTGTGTAATGAATTATACAAAAAGACATGCACACATGCATGTGCAGTGGATGGATACAAGTAGAAGATTCATCAAACGTATGCTACACTTGCCATTGACAAACTTTTGTGCATTTCTTGCGATTTCCATCCTCAAAATATACCATCCTACACATATTATATTATTATATTATATAAATATATACGGAGAAAAGGATAAATATATCCGAACTATCGAAAATGGTATGAATATATCCTTCGTTATACTTTTGAGACACCAAAGTTCTTGCCGTCCAATAAGTGAAGCACTTATCCTTCACACTAACGGACGGACACGTGGCACCATCTTATGCATTACCCAGTTATTCACTTAATTTAAACCCACCAAAAAAGACCATCCGAATTAAAAAAGACCCACCCAAATAATTATCTAACCCGCCCACTCACTAACACCCTAATAATATACCCAAACTACTACTCTTATCCTTCTTCATATAGCCACCATATCCTTCTTCTTCCTCCATACTTGCATCCTCCATTGTTGTTCAACCAAGCAAAAAGAAAAATGCCTTCATCAGTGAGTTCTCTTTCTCTTACTGAAAACCCATATCTCCATTCCCTTTTGGAATCGCCACGTCCTTTTCTTGGCGGAGAATTCGAATCAATCAACAAAGATCTTTCCAACCTTATCACCGTTTTACGTTCCATCGGAACCGATGAGTACTGGTACAAACACGACAGCTTTCTTGACCACTTAATTCATAACTACAAAATTCTCAAAAATCTGGAAAGCCCCAAATTCTGTTTGTCTTTGTTGTCTTCTCCATTCGGCTTATTCTAATTCATATGTAAATCTGGCTCTGTTCGATCCGTCTATTGGCTGTGATATTGTGTATCTATTCTACGGTTCTTCAGGATAGGTAAACCCAAGAAACATCTTTTTCACAAAATTTTAATAAAAAATCGGACAAATAAACTAATCTGAAGTAACACGCTATCTCATCCAACAAAAAGAGTAAAGCACATAAAAGCTGGAAACTTTATCCAAATTGTGAGTATAAATCAGTATATGAACTACACAATTCAATCGGAGATGGTGTGGATGCAGGAGAGACAAATGGTTATGGGAGAGAACGGAGAGCCAATTGGAGAGAAACTCAGAGGCAATTTAGAGTTCATTGGAGTTGTAATTAAGCAGGAAGGATCGTCCTTCTGAGTTCGCTGGTGGTCGGACATGGCGACGAGTCAACTCGATGAACCGAAGTCAAGTGAATGATTAATTTGAGAATACGTGTGGTTAGGATTTGTTAATTCGGGTCTTGAGTGGGTTAGGATATATTTGGGTGGGTTTTTAGTTTTTGAGTAAAAATAAAATTGAAATCGAGCAAATTATTGAGATGGTGCCATGTGTCCGTTCGTTAGTGTGAAGGATATAAGTGCTCCACTTTTTGGACGGCAAGGACTTTGGTGTCTCAAAAATATAACGAAGGGTATATGCATACAATTTTCGATAGTTCGGAGATATATTTGTCCTTTTTCCCAATATATACCATCTATTTATTATACGTACGTGCAAACAATCAAGTGGAATTTTATTTTTTTTTCTTAATTTTGCCGATAATTATGTTTTTCCAGTTAGCCACCCTGGCTGTGAGATCTGGTCTACTTCTTTTTCTTTTCACCTTTTTTTGTTTGTTCTTTTTTCCTTTTCTTATTAAAATCTATTTTTAAAGAGTATACTGAAAACAAAGGAAGGGTAAGATCACTTTTTTCTACATTACATCGCATAACAAAGTAAATATAAAAATATAAGAGGACTATGAAACAATTATATATACATAATATTGAGTAAGTTACCTAGTTGATGTTTTCTATAATTTTAATTTTTTTATTAGAAAAGAGAAACTTAAAGCCATGTTTTGTAGCAAGAAAAATCTAACACATGGTCATCGATCGTGCGGACAAAGTCATCTTAGTGAACAAGTCCAATTTTGGTGATCCAATAATCCCAAATAGAATAAGAATTGTTAAACAGAAAATCGGAAAGGGCAGGTAACCTAATTAGGGAATTAATAGTTTTACTATTAATATTACGAAAATTCGTCGAAAACAACGTTACCAACTAGCCTTTTCATCAGAAATTTCTGTCGGATTAGCAATTTCTGGTTATAAAAATGCTGTTTTTACAGCATGAATGCCATGAAATAACGAGAGGGGAAAAAACTACTAAAAAAGAACAGAACTGAAATGAAAAGGTCATATATATAATTATATTATACAGTATAACATATGTGGTAGTTCCTTGTTATAGAACTATTAATATAGCTTACACGTTAGGTACGCGTAATCACGTATACTGTTTTATGCCAAAAGATAACAAAATGCATTATTAATTAAAATAAAAAGAACGGAGATAACAAATTAAAGACAATTAATTAGAAAATCGTGGCATAAACATAATGATCAAAATATCATGAAGTTACTTGACGTTTCTTTCGAATAATAATAATAATATTAAATGTCGTGGAGAATATGCTTAGTTGTATAATAATTCTCGCTATCGCATAAGAATATTGGAATAACCAATTTTCTGAAAGATTAGTCGTACATTATGGTTATCAATTTTATTTTATTTTATTTTATTTTTATGACAGGTTCTTTTTAAGAATTTCTGAACCTTTTCACTTTTGTTTTTAATAAAATAAATATGATATCGGAAAATATAAATGGCAAGACACCAATTTGTCACGAAATGGCACGAGGAACAAAATGTTGGTTATTTCGAAATTTGTGTGAAAAGTTGAGGGTGATTGAGTAATTTCATTAATTTCTTGTACCCAAATTATCCTCAAAAGTAAAACCACTATCCTTAAAAATGTAAAACCACTAAACGTTTTTTTTCCTCTTTCCTACTCTTTTTCTTACTTCTTTTTCTTTGACTTTTCTTTTCAAATTAATGTTTCAAATTTCTCTACTTCCATACTTATATAATTTTATTCATGGAAAATATAAAAATATGAAATCCAAAAAGAAAATATTCATTCAATTTCTAAC
>JAJOOS010017131.1:0-24165 GCA_029582725.1 Solanum chiquidenum
GTCTATAATATAATTAGCTAGACAATCCAACTATACTTAACAATTTAAATTAAATATAATTTACGAATGCTCATTTTACGTTTTAGACATTACAATTTCTATATTTTATCAAATTATTTTCATACATCTTATACAATCTATTTCGATTATCATATAATTACCGGTTGATTTAGTCTTTTTTTAAATTACACAAAATGATTGGTTTTGTTTTTTATTTTATGTTCTAAACTCTACTTTTTAAATCTATATACGTCATAATTTTCGACATATAAATACAATTATCTTCACTTTTTATGGATGGAGTGAATGGACCATGTTCTTCTTTTTTTCTTACAATGAGCTTTGTTTATCTTCAAGCTGATTTTATGACATTAATCAATTTATGTTTAACAAAAACTGAAAAAGTACCTTTTCTTCCTTTATGTAATAGTATATTTTATTTGTTAGAAATTAGTTCAATGTGAATAATAAAATGAATTCAAATTTAAATTTTTATCTATTTAATTGAATTTGAACTAAAAACTCTTTTATATTCAAATAATATGAAAAGGTTAATTTAAATTTTTGATATAATATTTTACGAACGCGCGTAGCGCGGCTGAGTTACCTAGTTTGGTTAGAAATTTAAAAAGTTAATAATATCTTTTTTATTTTAAAATAAATCGATCATTTTTCCATTTTTTAATTAAAAGATATTAAAATTAAAAAGGTAAAAATGTTCAAAAAGGTAAAATACCATTTTATCCAAATTTTCTGGCCAAAAGAATTTTTCCATAGTTTATATTTTGAGGATCAAATAAAAAAAATTATTTATATGTCCTTTAAATTTTTTAAATTCCTGTGAGTTATAGTACGTTTGATGTAATTCTTAAATATATAAATTATTTTTCAAAAAAATGTAAAGATCATATATTTAAATTTACGATCTAAACTAAAGAAGCTTGACTCTCGAAATTTAAACCGTTATATAAATTGAAATAGTGGAAGTGCCATTTTCAAATATAAAATTTAGCTCAAGTGGAATTGTAAGTTGTGAATTTAATTGTATATTGTAAGATAATATTTGTATAGAATATTTTATTTAAACTGTTGTTTTCATATAAATTAGGATGTGAAAAATGTAGTGGTTCAAAACGCCCCCATAAATTGATTATTCATGTAGTTTGACTTTCCAAAGAGTTTTAAGAAAGACTCATTTTGAAATTTATGAATTCAAATAAATTATAGATATATGCCGTTATAAACTAGTTTATTAAGGGTAAAATTATATTTTAAGGTTAAATTATTACTAAACTAAGTAATATATCATTCTTTTTTAGACGGATTAAAAGATAAAGTGAGCCATATAAAATAAAATAAAATAAATTATCATTTATTTGGTCGTTATAAATGAATCCATAAAATTTGAGTTCAAACAAAATCCGTCTCTACGAATTAAAATTACCCCCTCCCCCCTAATATTATTATTTTTCTTTCTTTTTTTGGGTTAGAGAAATAAAGGAGAAACTACAACAAATAATGGTTATCCAAGTGGAGACTTGTAAAGGAGCTTGAGGTTGGAGCGTTAAAAATCGAATCGTAACTGAATTAACTTATTAATTTATTGGTATGGGTTATTGAATAAACGATTGGTAAACGGATTAGAATTTTATCATTAATGACTTATTAGTGTGGAATGGATTATTCAATTTCCTTATTGGATAAACCATTAACCTGTTAAGAGTTACTATACTTACACTTTTAACGTAGAGGTATATTGGTATCATTTAATATTTTTCCATAATATATAATTATATATTAGAAGTTTTAAGGTCGTAAAGCGAAAAACTTATTAACTATTACATTACTATTAATTTATATTTTTTGTAATATAGAAGAATTTTTTTAATTTAACTGCATTTAAAATAGAGAAAATAAGTCATTTTTTGAAGGTGCCTTCATGGAGAAAAAAAGGGTAGAGATTAGATAATACACCGTTCGATAACCGCCTCATAAGTGCTAATTCATTATCGAACCAACCGATATCTTATAAATTGACTAGCGGATTAGTAAATTTAAAAACCGATATCCGGTCAAACTGCGAAATTATTTGCCCGATAAGCAGCCGTGTCTCGAGGACTCTGTACTTTCATTTCTTTAGAAAGGAAAAATGAGTGGTTTTGAATGCATATAATTAATAAAAATATATAGTTTTTTTTAAGGAAAAAAATTATTAAACCAAAATAATTTTATCAATTGTGTCCTCTGTCTTTCTTATAGTTAATACCAAAAGTAAAAACTATTCTAATCTCATCAACTTGTTTTTTATCACTCGAAAATAGTAGATTAATACGATTTGATGGAGGATAAGATAGTTGAAAATAACTTTAAAGACGTGAAATTTGTAATGTTTATATAACTATAACTTAATAAATTATTATTCCCTCCTTTTGTGTACGGTTGTTCACTGAAAGGAATACCCTAACAAATAAATATTAATAAGTGAAATCTAAGGCTTCTCTAAGCCAAAAAAAATAAATATGAAAGAGGAGAAAAGCAACTAAATCTTACAAGTAAATCCATCTCTTGCATAACTTGGTGTACACTAAAGTGTGGTTTGATTTACCGTATTAATAAAAAATAATCTCAACATAAAATATACAATGTTTGGTTAGTTCGTATAAGAAAAACAGTACTTAGTATACAATATGATCTCATGCTATTATTTATCGCATAAAACATAACTAATACATGAACCAAACGACTCCTTAACGGAATATGATCTGTTAAAGGATCCAAAGATTCATGATAGTAGCATGCTTAAGTGCAAAGGTGATAAAGAAACTGTTAATATTTGCATAAAGTAAAATCTTTAGATATATAGTTGGTTCAGTGAGGGCGACCGCGAAAGTCACCTTTTGACAAATGTTCCTTAAAAGGCTTTGTTCTCTTTACATGCTAGTGTTAACATGCATCTCTTGGCAATAGGACCATACAAGCTAACTAGTTAACATTACTTCTTTACCTCAAATGGTAAAGTCCATGCTCTATCTGGTGGATTAATTTGGTTGGTCTTATAAAATGTCTCTTTCAGTATCAGTATTTTGCTTACAAGTTTTGCCCATTGAAATCCTTTTTCTACCAAATCTCTGTTACAACCTACCCTGCCTTCAACAAAACTGAACATTAACTTTCACTTCTATAAATAGGCCATACTTTCATCAATGTCTTATCCATTTTCAAACAGTTGTTTGAGAGTTTCAACTCAATGGCGGCTAACCAGACAACCTTACTTTTAGTCTTCCTTGTCTATGGATTTCTTTGGTTTAGTTGTCAACCTGCTGAGGCCACCATAAAGAAATACCAATTCGACGTTAGTGCCTATACTAGTTCTTGTTTTCCTTCATTCATAGCTAATGTAGTTGTCTCAGCAGGCTTTATTCATCATGTACAAGTTTTTTGTGTTTTGCAGATTCAAGTGGCAAATGTGAGCAGATTGTGCCATGCAAAGCCAATGGTTACAGTTAATGGGAGATTTCCAGGGCCTACAATTTACGCTAGAGAAGGAGATAGAGTTCAAATCAATGTTACTAACCATGCTCAATATAACATGTCCATCCACTGGTGAGAACTTAAAACTCTTCAAAATCTGTCTAATTTCAGGTTCTCAAGCAAATGTATATACATGTTAACCATTGCAGGCATGGATTGAAACAATATCGTAATGGTTGGGCAGATGGACCGGCTTATATAACTCAATGCCCTATTAAGACAGGAAATAGCTATGTCTATGACTTTAATGTAACAGGACAAAGAGGTACCTTGTGGTGGCATGCGCATATTCTTTGGCTAAGGGCAACAGTATATGGCGCCATTGTGATACTTCCATCGCAAGGAACCCCCTTTCCTTTCCCTCAACCTGATAGGGAAGAAGTAGTTGTACTAGGTCAGTTTTCAGTACTCGTAAATATATACATAGAATGTACTTTTTTCTGAAGATTTCCTCTGCCAAATCATGAATCAAGATGGTAATACTTATGTTCATTATGATGCAGGAGAATGGTGGAATGCAGATGTTGAACAAGTGGAGAACCAAGGAAATGCACTAGGTATACCTCCTAATATGTCTGATGCTCATACAATCAATGGAAAGCCAGGCCCACTTTTTCCATGTTCCGAAAAATGTAAGAGATTGATATTGCTTCAGCTTATCAATTTGATATCATACTATATGCGCGATGCATCAGGTAGTGACTGCAAGTTTCAAATTTCTTTGACAGATACCTTTGCCATGGAAGTAGAAAAAGGGAAGACTTACCTGTTGAGAATTGTCAATGCTGCACTCAATGATGAGCTCTTTTTCACCATTGCAAATCATACTTTAACAGTGGTGGAAATTGATGCAGTTTACACAAAACCATTTTCCACAGAAGCCATTCTGATAGCACCAGGACAGACAACAAACGTTTTAGTCCGCGCCAACCAAATCCCCGGAAGATACTTCATGGCTGCCAGGCCTTTCATGGACGCTCCGGTCCCAGTAGACAACAAGACTGCAACTGCTCTATTCCAGTACAAGGGCATCCCAGAAACTGTTCTCCCTAA
This sequence comes from Solanum chiquidenum, assembly GCA_029582725.1. Lineage (NCBI taxonomy): Eukaryota > Viridiplantae > Streptophyta > Magnoliopsida > Solanales > Solanaceae > Solanum > Solanum chiquidenum. The sequence goes on from JAJOOS010017131.1 coordinate 4,585, forward strand.
ACTTCCTAACTTGCCTGCTCCTAATGACACAGAATTTGCATTGAGCTATGACAGGAAGCTCAGGAGCCTAAATTCACCTAAATATCCAGCAAATGTTCCACTAAAAGTTGATCGAAACCTCTTCTACACCATTGGTCTAGGAATCAATGCTTGTCCCACTTGTATAAATGGAACTCGGTTCTCAGCTTCTCTAAACAACATATCCTTTGTCATGCCAAAAACTGCACTTCTTCAAGCTCATTACTTCAACATTAAGGGTGTGTACACTACAGATTTCCCCGACAAGCCTCCTACTCCTTTCAATTACACAGGGGCTCCTCTTACAGCAAACCTCAGAACAGCTCAAGGCACAAGACTTAGTAAAATTGCCTTCAATTCTACAGTAGAGTTAGTAATCCAAGACACCAACTTGCTGACAGTAGAATCACATCCTTTCCATCTCCACGGTTACAACTTCTTTGTCGTTGGAACTGGCATTGGAAACTTTGACCCAAAGAAAGATCCTGCAAAATACAACTTGATCGATCCTCCTGAAAGAAACACAGTCGGTGTTCCTACTGGTGGTTGGACTGCCATCCGGTTCAGAGCTGATAATCCAGGTACTAAGTTCTCTACTAAGTTTAAGGTTGTTTCAACTTTCATAATGCCTTCTGACATGTAGTTGCAATTTTCTTTCTATGAAGGGGTTTGGTTTTTCCACTGCCATTTGGAGTTGCACACTGGCTGGGGACTTAAAACAGCATTTGTGGTGGAAGATGGACCGGGATCAGATCACAGTGTTCTCCCTCCACCAAAGGATCTTCCACAATGCTAATTTTACAACGCGATCTTTTATCTGCAGATCGATTTCATGTCACGTTTGCAATTCACTTTTATTCCTCGTAATGCTACAAATGAGTGAGGCAACTCTGAGGACCATAAACACTTAAGACTTGTTTAGGGAATGTCCTAAACAATGAAGGGAATTTCAGTCAAGTAATTAAACGGGTTGTTTTCTTCTATCATCTATTCTTGAACTGGCATTATCGAGTTAAATTGCTTTACATCGTCTACTGGAAACTTGATAAGTCTCACTGTAGTATCCGAATTCAATGAACATCTAAAAGCATAGATGGAAAAGAAACTACAATATTCAGATTTCTAACATGACATCACATCCAGTAGTTCATCCTGTAAATTCTAATTAACCACATTAATCTTATAATACCAGAAAGCAATATATCTTTCATCTTTTGAATAAGATAAAAGAACCGAACCCTCGAGTAAGATCTTCCTGTGATTATCAAAATTTTGAGACGTTTTAGAATAACATCCACATCCCCTATAAAGTATTTTTACACCTGTCAGAATTATGAATTTTCACAACTTAAGATAATGATCAATGACATATTTTATCGTTCAGTATAGGAACTAGGCATTAGGAGTTTTCTGTTCAGCATTTCTAACTAGCTCTCGGTACAACAGAAAAAGGAGTGGAAAGAACGCAAGTAGGCATGGATCAATTAAACACATTTTATAGATTTACAAGTAACTGTGAAAACAACTCCAGTGTGATTCTGAAGAGATTATTATTTTACAAGACAAATTCACATCTATGATGGCTACAGTGTGTCCTTGTTAATCCTAACAAAGCAAATTGAAATAAAACAAAGTGAAACTCCTTTGAACGTATAGACAAGAAAAAGTTTTAACTCTGACTTTCGGGATTGTGGTCCCTGAGCTTCTCAGCTTCAAGTTTTCGGTCCCTGAGCTTCTCAGCTTCAAGTTTTCTCAAAGCAGTAGAACTCAGTTTGTCTCCACTTGATTCTTCAGAGACAAGATCTACAACTTCGATCTGCACAACATTTTCAACACGCAATTTCATAGTGGACAAAACAAAATATAAATGATAGAAAGCCGAATACAGTAGCCCAAAGAACACTGTTCAGTGTTCTTTGGAGGCACGAGTCAGACCTTTAGCTGCGAGAGTCCCTTTTCAGCCCTCCTCCTATTAACAGACAGTCCACCGGGCAATGTCTCCTTGCTATCACACAAGAACTTCAATTAGCAACCTTAAGCAACCACTAAAGTAATACACCAGCCATTTAAACATATAAAAACACTGAAGTATTTTTGAGAAATTACAACTTGCTATTACCGTCAAAATATGCTTCACTAAATTTGGTAATGACGAAATGAGTACTGCTAGAGCTTGGCTCTTAAGATTCAAGATTTCAAAATTTAAGTTTCATATTGCTGCAAGGAAACTCTAAAGCAATTCACATAAATCAATAATTGGTAGAAAGAACTTGGTGATGAGATGCCTAGGTAAAATTCTGTCAACAATCCATAGTAACCTCTGAGGTATAAGAGTGATGTCTAAACCTCAGCGGGAAAAAGGAGAAAGAGATCTAAATCAATAGAAGCAGAGATGTAAAGATTTCTTTACGCACCTGACAACAATGGCCTCCAAATTCTCATCGACGATTGACGGACCATAGGGATCCACTATTGGTTCTACTTCCACTATCAGCTCAGGTTTTATAGACTGGATGTACGGTTTGCAGCAAGGAACATGTCATTGTCATCACAATACAAGTAGGAAAAGCGTTCTGCATGCTGGATGATGTGATGTGGGTTTGATGGTGCACTAATTTGCTTCTGAATCAAACTATAGTATGCTACTGACAGTAAAAGTATCAGCTACTGCATACTTATCTAAACCAAAGCCTTTTAGAAAGAAAAAACATTTGTTGCTCTAGGCAAGATTCACATCGAAACAGAAAAAAGATTGGACATACTCCATTCAAACCCACCATCTCAGCTGGTCCAGTATAGAAGGCTCTTCCTATGACATTCAAGATCAAATTATACTTGCCAAACAAGTTAATAGAAGAAAATATGAACATAAAATTTTGAGCTTCAAAGTACCTTGATGTAATCTTCAACATGTTTCATTCTCAGCTCAATTGGCTCTATCAGATCAGCATACTGCCAAAGGAAGACAAATACGTAAGCACTGCAAAAAACGATAAGATGGAAGGAAGAGAACAAAAAGTCACAAATGGAGTTGAACATCAAAACTTAACATTGATAGAGTAAGAGGATTGGACTGATCTGAAAATATAAGAGAATATAGTACTTCCAACTCAAAAACCATCCTTATCGGAAAAATCAAGTATGGGATTTAACACCTTGGCACATCAAATGTCCATAGAAATGATTATGAACAAGTTTTAAAAGGTCTAGAAATTTATTTACGCCACTTCCAAGGATACAATATTAACTGTATACTGTTTAGACAATTTTTTTGCAAATCCTATTAAGATGAAAGATAAGGTAGAAAGAAATGTTTGGCTGATGCCTGACGGTAACCTAGTGATGCAACTAGAACCTTGGGCCAAAGGACACGAGCAAAATGTGAGAGCACATAGAGCTTCCGTAAAGTGTATCCTGTAAAGGCGTGTAAGTAACAAACTTCTCCGCAATATCATTTAAGAAAATTGAAGATGGTATCAAGAGGATAACTTGGTACAGCAGCCAGTAGCATCTTTTTGTATTTACTTCAAAAGTATCATAAGTTGATAAGTAGTTTCATCTGGTACAAGGCCCCTGCTATACCCAAAATAACTGGCAAAAGTCTAAATACTTAAGAAGAATGCCCAGAACTGAAATGGGGCTCACCAAAAGACCGAAGGAGGAGGGAGATGATACTTGTTTCCCAACAACAAGAAAACAATTCAAGGACTACAAAATTCCAAAGAGAAAAAGAGAAATACAGCTTGGAATGATATGCAATAGATCTTTGAGTAACACAATGGAGTACGAGATCAAAATGTGATAAACTGGACACATACTGCACTCACAGTGGAAGTAACGTCGAGTCTACTTGCACCACACTTTACTGTGGGAAATTAAAAAAAGCATCAATAAAGCAGAGCCGATGAGAATGAGCATAGTGAGTTACACATGATAAACATATATGTCCCTATCCTGACATAGCATGTGAAACCCCGGAAGAGAAGGTGCAACAGTTGCCTCAATAGCTTATTACAACTTTTAGTATTATTATCATTTAGTAGAACTCAGAAGTCATCAGGACTAATCCTTTTTCTTTATTTATGGAAATTTTGCTTGTATACATCAAATTATGTATATCCATAGTATGCATTGATCATGAAATTTTAAAATCCGGAAAATACAATAAACCAAAAAGGTGGAAGAAACCTCCAGAGATGGACATCAGGACATGAGCCGACTATACTCTTATCTATTTTAAGTCATCTTCCAAGTTAAAAGTTTTAGAAATGAAGAATCTCCAACCTTCTTTAGATTCCCAAATAGCCAAGTAATCTATATTCATATATCTTACATCATGCTCTATCCAAAATTCCCAATCGATTGGTGAAATTTTCCAGAACCACACATAAAAGACCACTCTCCAATTTTCTTCAAAAAAAATTACGCTTGTTAGATTTGCAAAAGGGGGAAAATAAAGAATAAATAAAAGATGCAATTTTTCATTCTCTTCTGCATCTCAGCCCACTGTTTTGTTTTCTCAGGTCTATGTAGCCTTCTACATGCCCCTATGCTTGAGTTTGTACCGTAAAAGAAGTTGTACTAGTCATTCAAAGCTTCCATATTCCAATTTCAACAAACTAAATAAACAGAGAGTATAAACATGAAAATTACCTGTTTCTTAGTCAACATTGGACCATCGCAAACACCAACTACAATTCGATTCTTCGCCAATTCCGCAGCCGACTACCAGAACAATTTTAAAAAAACATCACTTATTAGTAAAAAAGATTGTTCCTTTTTGATGAATGAGATTATTAAGGGGGAAAAGGGTATCGGAAAAACCTTAAGAAAAAGCCAGTGACCTTCGTGTAAACGATCAAAAGTACCTCCAAGAACGACGGAAGTGTAGGAGTTAGGTGGGGATAAGGTGGACTTGGGGTTTGATTCCTCCATTACTGCCATCTGATTCCTTCGATGATGGCTACCTCGCCTGTATTTATTTATTTGAAGCTTCTCAACTGTTTCATAAAATTGCTGAATAAGTCCCCCAAACTATCATTTTTGGCACTTCACCACATACTTTTAACACTATTACCCTTTTTCCCAATTAAAATCTTTTCTTATTTCAGTTAGGTATATATTAATAGGAAAAGGGTTAAAAATGACCTTCACGTATCTCAAATGGTTCAAATATGCCTTTTTTTTATTTTTTGGTTTAAAAATGTCCTCAACGTTTTTTTAAGGTTTAAAATTACCCTTTTTTAACAGCCCACTGACATGGCAAATGATGAGTAACGACCCGACCCATTTATGCTACGAAAATTCAAACCCACCCAGAAACGTCTTCCTCCAATGCTTGTATTGTGTTTGGAGAAAGGCAAATCTCAAAAATCATACTCCCTTCTTCTGCCACAGGTGACACATCAATTTTCCCCTCCAACATGTTTGACACTCCACCTCTCTGTGCAATTGCTTTCCCTAACCAAAATCAGAGTTGTGCAACACAAAGTTGATTACTTGGAAAATCACCCATAATTATAGCCTACTCGAAACAACTAATTATAGAAACTTCTGCGGACTACCTTGGATTCTAAACCGAATTGAGTTTCCAACGAGGAATTTGAATTCTAAACGACTAAAGTTTGAAGATAGCTTCTTCAATATATGACAAACAAATTGAATTCAAAAACTTGCTTACAATAGAACTAGGAAACCTGCAGAATCTTCGTCCGTTATTTATCGAAATCCAAGTCGTAATCAAGTTTGTAGTTCAGCCATTGATTGTCCAGTCATATGCAAAAAATCAACTCGACAAATCTTGTTGTAGAGAAGAAATTAACATTGTAGTTCTGCCATCCTTTTCTTCCTGAATTAACTACAGAAATAGAGAAAAAAGAAGAGTTGAAGGAGGTAGGAAGAAATAAGAGAACTAGAACTAATGGGAACAAAAGACTCAAATACGATTGGCCTATCGGGTCAGGTTTTTTAAATGGGTTTCTAGACTAAGTGGGTCATTTCTCTTGAAATGGTAAAGAAAATCCATATCACATTTGCCACGTCAGCGGACTGTTAAAAAAGAATAATTTTAATCTTAAAAAAACGTTGAGGGCATTTTTAAACCAACAAGCGAAAGGAGGGCATATTTGAACCATTTGAGATACGTTAAGGGAATTTTTAACCCTTTTTTCATATATTAACTATGAAAAACATGGAAATAAACAAATTTAAAACAATGTCTTACATTAAAAGAGTTAAGACCATCAAATATTTTTTACTCGAAGAAGCATGAAAATTCTTAATAGACGCTAATAATTACTTCCTTCCATTCATTTTAGTTATCGTGCTTACTGAATATAATTAATTTTAAATAATACTTTAATCGCTATAGAATACTTATTTTAGAGAGATTAAAAAATCTAGATGTAAAACAGTAAAATAAAAAATTGAGATAACAATCAAAACAATATAAGCACTTCACCGTTATTTTGCTCTTAATTTTTTGATGTCACACGCAACAAAAAGGGTGAGCTCCCTATGGGAAACAGTAAATTACAAAGAAAACCAACAAACATGAGTAATTTATGAATTTTTAATGTATTAATGTTAGTTCAGAAGTCATATTAAGGCAATAGATAAAAACGACCAACCAATTTCCTGGCTCATGTTGACAGATCCACCAACTTTCTTTTTCGATACATTGAATGTAGACATTAGCATTGAGGACGGTATAGAGTAATCACAATTTCATATTAAATTTGAAGAGTTATCGAGTTGGTTGAGCAGGTGATCTTTTAAATAAAAGGTTTTAGATTTAAAAATTTTACATGCTTTTTCGATTGAGCTCATTATAGGATTTGTCTAGTACAATTTATTTCTCCTTTTATGAATTGCAGATTATTACACACATCCGTAAAACATGTGCCACTGATTTTCTTATTTTCAACAAAAAAAAAAAAAAAAACTTGAAGAATGGGATATGTCCTTGTCATCAAAGGTCATTTTCACAACACTAACACAAAAGTAGCAATATAATCTCTTGGCAAAGGAGTAACACAACCTTTTTTACCAAAAAAATAGAATGTTAAGATATAAATCTATAATGCACCTTACATATTCTTAATATTTTTAGACCAGTCAAGTGTCAACTGGTATTGTATAGAGCTATATTATTGATCCTTTTAAAAAAAAAATTATCATTTGAAAGGGAAAATTAGGAGAACAGCCATTGATCATCGAAAAGTAACCCAATTATTAGTATATTAGAGTTCTGACTAGAAACATCCTTGAATTGTATTCAAACTTAAAAAGCATATTCTTAAACTATAACAGTTAACAAAAAGGCATAATACATAAATATGTATTTTAACTTGATCTTATTTTATATTTATGTCTTTCTACTTTGGGAGTCCACAAGTAGAGACTTAAACTTGTATAAAGTTGAACAAATAGACACACAGATCCTACGTGGCATCCTACATGACAATTTGTGTCCTACTTGGTGTCCTACGTGAACTATGTCAAATAAGACTCAGACCATCTCCAATCCACCTCTATTTTACTCTCCATTCTCTATATTTGGAAAGTAAAATAGAGAATGGACACTCCAACCTACCTCCATATCACTCTCTATTCTTCATATTTAGAGAGGTGAATAGTAATTCTCCAAATTTGGAGAACTACTATTCACACTCTCTATTTCACTTTTTGAATATTTTATTATTATTTTTATTACTTTCTAATTAACATATTATTTTACATATAATGTCATTAATTAAATATCTAATATTCACAGTTCTTTTTAAATGTAATATAATATTTTAAAAAATATATTATTTAATATTTACTACTTTCATCCTGAATTAATAGTATTTTAATTTTTTCTAATTTTTGTCAATAATATAATTTGATTTTATTATTAATTTTCACTATAAAGAATACACAAAATTAAAATGATAAGATGAAAATTTTAATTTAAAAATACAATACATAATATGATAATTTAATACAATATAACAATACAATACATAACATAATAATTTAAATACAAGATAAAATACATAACATAAAAATTAATTCGCGATGAAACATGCCGAAAAGATGTTGAACGTGCATTCAGAGTTTTGCAATCACGTTTTGCAATTATTGCAAGACCGTCACGATTTTTAAGAAAGGAAGTGTTACATGATATAATGACTACATGTATTATACTGCACAACATGATAATTGAGGATGAGCGTGATCTTAATGAATCAATTCAAGATGCCGTAGAGGTTCCAACTCCAACGACAAATATGGTGGTAGATGAAAATCTCCAATTTAAACAATTTTAAGCTAGACAAAAAAAAAATAAGGACAAAAATGCTCATTTTGAACTCAGTAATGAAGTCATTAATAGAGCATTTATTAGAGCAACGTAATAATTTCAAAAAATGAGTGTTTATGTAATTGTATTTCACCTTTATTTGAATTTGTCCATTAACTTGTATATTATATAATATTTTCTTGCAATTTATGCTATTTAAAATTTAGAATAAAATATAATTTTATATTAAATAAAAAAATTGAAAAAATAAAATTTTATATCACATGAAAATTATATAAAGTAATTATTGGGAAAAAATAAAGGATTTATATTATGAAAAGGAAATAAGAATGAAATGAGGAGAGAGAAAAAAGAATCTTTTTTGGAGAGTAAAATAGAGAATTGAATTGGAGTTGGTTGTGTGAAAAAAAATAAAGAATTCTATATTTGGAAAGTAAAGTAAAGTGTAGGGTTGAAGATGTCTTCATGTGTCTCCTTGTTCAATTTTATATAAATTTAAGTGTATACTTGTGCATACTAAAAATTGGACGACATAAATGTAAAATAATGCATTTGTTTCGATTAACTTTAACTGTGATCAAGTAGACATATCATTATGCTTTCATTCCTTCTCCCATTGCGTTGTGAAGAAACTATGCTACATCTCAAACGAATCACAAGCGTCCACTCCTCCTTCCTTCGATTATTCACAACTCCCGCCATTAATGAATTGAATTCCTCCCTCCAAAAGCTCCAGGTGCAACCCACACACCACCACCTACAACAACTCATCCTTTCCCATTTCTCAAATACAAATAACAATCCACATTCTTCACAAACATACGCCACACTCTTCCACGCCTGCGCCCGCCTTCATCGTCTCGACATTGGCCGAAAACTCCACCATCACTACACACTTCACCATCAACTTATCACACCACATCATCAACAACTCTACACCATCAATCATCTCCTTAACATGTATGCGAAATGTGGTGATCTCGAATATGCACACCACCTGTTTGATCAAATGCTCCACAGAAACATTGTTTCCTGGACTTGTCTTATTTCCGCCTACGCTCAATATGGGAACACTGATCAATGTTTTCGCTTATTTAACAAGATGTTAACTCATTATACCCCTAATGATTTTGCTTATGCTAGTGTTCTATCTGTTTGTGATAGCAGTACATCCCGTGGTAAGCAAGTACACGCGTTTGTAATGAAAACAGGTTTTGATACGTGTGTTTATGTGTGTAATGCTTTGATTGCAATGTACTCGAGGAATAGTGGAAGTACAGAGGCTTGGAAGGTTTTTAATGATATGGAGTTTCGGAATGTTGTTTCGTGGAATACAATGATAGCCTTGTTTCAAATGTGTGGACAAGGTGATAAGGCTATGAGATTTTTCTCCTTGATGCATCGTGATAGTTGTTTGGGGTTTGATCGAGCTACTCTTGTTAGTGTACTTTCTTCTCTATTAGGACGGGATGAAATTGATTTTTCCTGGGGTCTTCGAAGTTGCTTTCAATTGCATTGTGTTAGTGTGAAAACCGGGCTTATACTAGATGTTGGGATTGTGACTGCTTTGCTGAAAGCTTATTCGATTCTCCAGGGAGAGGTTAGTGATTGTTACAAATTGTTTCTGGAAACAAATGGATGTCAAGATCTCATGTTGTGGACTGAAATAATTGTGGCGTTTTCGGAAAGGGATCCTGAGAAAGCTATTCTCCTTTTTGGTCAGTTGCTCCAAGAGGGGTTAAGTTTAGATAGTTATGCTTTTTCTATTGCACTGAAAGCTTGTGCGGGACTCTTGACAGATAGAAATGCCTTGATGGTGCACTGTAAAGTGATTAAATCTGGTTTTGTGGATGCTCTAGTGCTTGGAAATGCATTAATTCATGCTTATGCAAGGTGTGGCTCAATATCTCGGGCCAGTCAGGTTTTTGAGGAGATGAGGTACAGAGATATAGTGACATGGAATTCCATGTTGAAAGCTTATGCATTGCATGGCAAAGCAAATGAAGCATTGGGACTTTACGGTAAAATGGATGTGAAACCTGATGCAGCCACTTTTGTTGCTCTGCTTTCAGCTTGCAGCCATGCTGGAATGGTGCAAGAAGGGATTCAAATTTTTGATGCTATGTTTGCAAAACACGGTATTGTTCCTCAACTTGAGCATTATGCATGTATAGTTGATATTGTTGGCCGAGCAGGTCATATTTTTCAGGCGGAGAAAATAATAAAAGAAATGCCCATGCAACCAGATTATGTGGTGTGGAGTGCATTTCTTGGAGCATGCCGCAAACATCGTGAATCTGGGCTCGCCCAAATAGCTGCATCTCAGCTGAAGGAGTTAGATCCAGAAAATTCATTAGGATATGTACTCATGTCTAATGTATACTGCTCAAACCATAGCTTCAATGAAGCAGGTCATCTTAGGAAGCAAATGAGAGGGCTTGGTGTTACAAAGCAGCCTGGATTGAGTTGGACAGATCTTGGTTGAAGGAGTTTGATCCAGAAAAGTCATGAGGATATGTACTCATGTGAAATGTATACTGCTCAGCCCATAGCTGCGATGAAACAGGTCATCTTAGGAAGCAAATGAGAGGGCTTGGTGTTACAAAGCAGCCTGCATTGAGTTGGACAGATCTTGATTGAAGGAGTTTGATCCAGAAAATTCATGAGGATATGTACTCATGTGAAATGTATACTGCTCAGCCCAATGAAACGGGTCATCTTAGGAAGCAAATGAGAGGGCTTGGTGTTACAAAGCAGCCTGGATTGAGCCGTTGGGGTTTTGGTGCATGAGTTTGCTTCCGGAGGCCTGCAACATCCGGACAGGAGAGATATACACTAATATGGAGTTCTTTGTGAAAGAACTGAAACATATTGGTTACATTATCACAACAACAATAATATACCTAGTGTGATCCCACAAGTAAGGTCTGAGGAGGGTAGAGTGTACGCAAGACCAATCCTCCGTAGTTGAAGCTGAATCGAGAACACGGACCAACATCTCAACGAAAGAGGTTAGATGTGGCAAATCAGCTGCCGTCCCTCAAAGAAAGGGAATCAATGAATCCAAAGCAAGTTGCGGAGAAGTGGTTGAAGGCAAAATTTGGTGTAATTCGCGATTTTTTAAGAAAAGAAAAGCAGGTTAGGAAGTCTTGCTTACTTATTTCTCCATCTAAGTAAGAGAAGACCTTACCGCCACCTAGTGCGAGGTAGAGAGGCCGTTCCTGATAGACCTTCGTCTCAAGAAAAGCATTTTCAAAAACAGGTTTGAAAGATACAAAAGTGAAGAAGCGCCCAATGAAACTCCCGGAAAGTAGCATGACATACAAAATGCAGAAACAAGGAAGAACTTGTGACTATACAAAATGCATAAAAGAGGCACACTTCATGTCCGGATTGTGCACACTTGAAACGGCAAGGACTATGATAAATTCTGGTAATATTGATTCATTTCCTCTCTATGGCTTTCTAGCACAGATACTATTTTTTTAAAATAACTAGGCATTGTTGAATTGAGTGCAGCACCGAAGATTGAATATCCAAATGATTTCACAGCATTCGTTATCCTTGTTTCTGTATTTTGCTTACATTGGTCAATGATTTATAGTATTAGCTGGCTTATGGACCTCCAATATAATATAGGGTATATTTGTTTCGAAAAGATTCTGAATCGCTACATGTATTAAACTATGAACACATTTTATCCTGCCTTGTAATTGATTGTTTGATTAATTGTGAACTGATGAATATTTTCAATTTCTCATGTTTTACAGAAGATAATAGCGTGCACGCTCTCTCTGTTTGAGTTAATTTTTCACATACAAGGGTATTGACTGCTTGGCTTATTACTTCCGTTCTTTTCAAAGGTTGATTTGGTTTACATCAGTAGCTATGAAATTCATGTTATAGAATAAACAGGTTACATGGTAGGCACTCATGGGTAAACTGAAGCTCTACAAAAAGGACATGTATCTTTCCTCTGCAACCACTTGTTGATGCATTCAACATGAAATTCATGGCCACATTGAAGTTTGGCAATTGTATATTCATCTTTACATTCAAGCAAGCAGATAGCACATGCTTCTTGTTCGTCTTTGAAATACTCAGGCATGTCTGCATCCACCTCTTCTTCTTCATCTTCGTATTCAATTCCTTGATCCACAATCTCAATAATATCGTATTCTTCCACCTCCATTACTGTTTCCATATTTTCAACTTCAACATTCTCCCCTGCTTCTATAAATATAATTCCTTCATTAAGAATCGACTCATTCATGATTTCCTCTACCTCTTCCTCGTTTTCTTCCATAATTTCTTCTTCTTCAACTTCATGAAAAATATCATCAAGATTTGAATGCTCGAACTTAAAACGAGACAAGAAACTACAATCAAGTTCTTCTAGTCGATTCAAGAGAGAAGCAATATAAAACCAGGGAACTTGATCATGTTTCTTGAAAAAAAGAAAGTTTAGAATGGGAAATTATTGTTAATGTTAACGCATTTATAGGAAAAAATACTATAGGAATTTGATTCCAAAAGGAAATTGGAAAATAGTTTCCTATAATGTTTTTTTTTCTTTTTTGGCCCCCTAATTTGTTTTTTTCCAGGTTTTAGTTAATAAAAAAAAAAAATTAGAATGGGAAATTATTGTTAATGTTGACGCATTTATAGGAAAAAATAGTTATAGAAATTCGATTCCAAAAGCGAATTGAGAAATAGTTTCCTATAATGTTTTTCTTTACCTTTTCTGGCTCCCCAATTTGTTTTTTTCCAGGTTTTTTTAGTTAATAAGAAAGAAAATTTAGAATAGGAAAAAATATTTATAGGAATTTGATTCCAATAGGGAATTGGGAAATCGTTTTTATAATTTTTCTTTTTTTTAGTCTTCTTGCTTTTCCGCTGAGTTTCTATAAAAATATTACACAACTTATAATTACGACTGTTTTTTTGTTTTTTTTTTTGAATAATCACATATCAACTCCACCCTAATTTGCAAATAAGGATTTTGCCACTTACACTTCCAAAAAATAATAATTTACCTATTAAAACAAAAACAAATATTCAAGGAAAAATAAATAAAACACAAGTTTAAAGAAAGGAACATATAAGATATATATGTATATATATATACTAGTCAATTTACCCGTACTTTGCAGGGTTATTAAAAAATATCATTAACTTTGCTTATGTGATCATTCTGTATAAATTAGTTCTTATAGAAATATAAATAAAAGAATGAAAATAAAAAGATGTAAGAACAATAAACTGCAAATCTCCTAGCATAATTGGATAAACATAATATTTTCTTTTTTATTGATCAGACAGAATTTCTACGAATAAATGATACAATGGAAAAAATAAAAAGTTTTATAACAAACGACACCAAAACTTCACATGCTAGAAGTAGAAATGCTAATTATTTTGATGGATTGGTGTCCAGTTCTTATTTTGTAGCTAATTATTAAAGAAAAACAAAAGGAGATTATTCTGCATTCATTTTATATCTAGAGTTAGTGTTCAATTTGCTCTCCCATTTCTCCATAATATTATTGAGGGTATAGAACCTCAGGTCATGCAATTGAGAGATAAAATATACGAGTTCGAAATTAAAAGGGCAATAAAATTGATCAAAAAATTTAAAAAGGACAAACAATTTGAAGATGAAATCAAAAAGACAAAAATGCAGGTCCCAAGCCGTCATGTGTTTTATAAGGCACATGATATCATGTGTCTTCCTTCATCTGTTAACGTTGTTCACATCGTCAAATGAAAGGGACTGGAGTCTGCATTTTTGTCTTTTGATTTCATCTTCAAATTGTTTGTTATTTTGAAATTTTTGTTGCTTTTTTGACTTTGAGAGTTGCAAAATCAGTACTTTCTTGGTCACGACCAGTTAAGGCTAAAGTTCCATTAAAGAGTCTTTCCACGTGGTAGAACCTCCTCGGGAAATATAAGGGTTTCATGAGGCTGATCTTGAGCCGCCATGCAAGCATAAATACCTTCGTTTAAGAGAATATTTTTGGTGTAGAAAATCTCATATTCAGAATATGACTAAAGAAACTGTTGAATTACATTAAAATCAAATACACATTTCCAAGAATTCAGTATCAATAAAGCCAATGGAAGAGAAGAAGAAATGGTACACGTAAAAAAAATATGAATCGGATGCAATTGATTGTTTTTCACGTGGAGTGTGATGTGACACTTTTTTTTAAATAAAAGAAAGAGTATATTACACACTGTAATAAGAGCGTAATAAAAGAGATAGTGTATTATACATACCGTGATAAGAGTTTAATAAAAGAGAGAGATAGAGATGACAATGTGGCGGGATGCAGGGCGGGGCAGGTTTAAGGTTGTGCGGGACTGGTTGAAGTGAGTTTTAAAAAAACTAATGCGGAGCGGTGCGGTGCGGGTATATGTAATTTTATGCGGATTTAAATTTTATTATAATTTTTTACGTGTTATAAGATATTTAAAATTCAAGTTAGCTGCTGAATCAAACTAGTCACAAAAAATGAGAAAATTACACAAGGAAAACATGTGATATGTATTTATGATAAACCAATAGAGTGATAGATCACTATTTATTAAGATATTTATTTAAAGCTGCTAAAATATTCAAGATAGTAAATAAAAATGGTTCAATAAAAACAATACAATTTCTTACATTTTTCCCATTTGACCTCTAAAAAATAAAATTTTAAGTTATTATCTATTAAATCAAGGATAAATTACCTATATACACACCTTTTATTTTCATAATTTCCATTATTCCCTACCAGTTTTAAAATTTTCCAAAATCCCTTATTCTACTCCCAAATCTCAAATGTTTGATAAATTCTAACTCCCAAAACTAATGCTTACCCCTTCCTCATTTCACTCCACAAATCACTCCCTATAGAAAGAAAATCAATTGATTGATATACCTTATCAATCACAAATTACTATATTTATGGAAAAATATTTTGTCATTTAATTATATTAGGATTTTTTTTTTCTGTATTTGATTATTTTATTTTTAATTAATATTTTTTAATTATTTCATACATATTGTTAGAAATTTAATGTTATAAATCAAAAACTAGAAAATCGTATTTGATTTGCAATGTTTATACATGTCCGAGTTTTAAATCTACCATTGAAAAAAAAGTTCAAAAAAGAGAAGGAAAAAGTTGGATCTGTCATTACATGATCATCACTGTCAAAAACACAATGTATCTCGTTTATTTTTATTCTTAAATTAGTCTTTGTTAGTGTTATTACTGATTCGATACATCACTGCTACACTTGTTTTTTGGTCTACGCATTTGATACTTAATTTTCAATGTATCTCGTTTATTTTGATAAAACACAGTATATCAAATTACGTATAAATACATAAAAACTGATAATCTTATTGTATTAAATACATTATCAACTACAAAATAATACATTTATAGATACCCTTTATTTCAGCTTACATACACCTTTCTTTCACAGCCTTATTGTATCAGGTACATTATTATCAACTACAAAATAATACATTATATACAAAAATGTATCTTATCAACTTGAAATCTTCCACAATTGCATATTTATGCAACAAACTGTTAAAATTAAAGAAATTAGTGATACATTCCATAAAACATTTATTTTCTATGTATCAATCACAAACAATCAAACAACTAAACTTATACTTAGTATCAGGTACAAAATATAACTATAATCTAATACATACCCTCATTCTTGAATATTTTGATGTTTTTACAAATTACATGTATAATATATCATCTATAAAGTATAGTATTTCACAAAAACAACAAGATACAAAAATAGTAATGTATCATGCTAAACATTTGGTCATGATACAATAATTTAATAATATTACATGTATCACACATTAACCTGTTGATCTCTAAGCAAACACTTTAAATGCAAAATTACTTATTTAATGTATCTAATTAATAGGAGTATAGTACTTGTCAATTTATACAAGAAACATAAATCACATTGTATAGTAATCTCGAAAACACAAATAAAAAAACGAATTAACAACACAATATATGTAATTTCATACCTCTGAATTTTGATAGTCAGATTTATTCTACTATGAAATTAAAGCTCTGATCTATTTTATACATTGCAAATCGAGGCTCATATTTTTTCAAAATTCTTGAATGTTAGATCTTTTTTTTTCTTTAGATTATTCATTGTCTCTGCAAAATCAAAACATTCATGGTGTATCTTCCCAATTTTTTTTGATAATTTTGAATCAAAATTGAAAGGATCTTCGATGAATTGGGAGAAGAAATTTGAAATCTATCACTTATGTATCGTTCATAACTCACCTTGGTTTTGCAGATTCTTGAATGTATTCATCATGTATCGGCTATTGTTTTCAAAATTTTTAATCTATTACGATTTGAGTAAGAATTGAAAGAAGAAAATTTGAATTGTTTGAAGCCAAACGAATTTGGAATAGAATTGAGAGAAGAAAAATTGAATTTTGAATTTAAGGTGGGCAGATTTGGAAGAGAATTGAGAGAAGAAAATTTAAATTTTGATTTGAATCTGTTAAGATTTGGAAGAGATTGAAATCAATTAGATTAGCGTGATTTGGGGAACTCACAATCAATTTTATATTCTCTTTCCTTTAAAAGTGTAACTGAATTTGTTTTAATGTATCAAATTTAAATTTTAATGTATCCGAATAACATTAATTTTAAGGAATTTTTGTAAATTGAAAAAGAGTTGGGATGGATTGTAATTTAGATCCTTACACTATGGGATTTATGTAAATTATACTTAAATCAATACAATTTGATGAAAAAATGAATTTATTTTTAGTATCAACCTTAACTAGAAAAAGAAAATATTAGTAAAAAAAAAAAAGTATGTGAGTGGATTCATGAGGGGTTGGTCTATGCAAGGCGGGTTAAAAATGAAAAAGTTGTTATGCGGGGTGGATTAAAAACTTTATGGATTAAGCTCTATCTGCTCCGCCCCATTGTCATCCCAAGATAAAGGTGTGTTTCTAAACTAATAAGTAATAGTTTAAATATGAAATGCATACTCTCAATAGTTTATGTATGTAACTCAAAAAAAGTAAATAATTTAGGTGTGTTTCGTAGCCTTATCCCTAAAAAAAAGGCGAGGACATTCTTTAATCTGGAAAGATGCAGGAAAGTAGAGTTTCTGTGCCTGAAGGAGCACTGAAGGGCAGCCGGCTCCGTATAATTTATGATAAGACTTTATTTACCCTTTTATAAATTTACCAACAAGATAATTTCTTATAATACAGTGATCTTTTAAGATATTAACTCATAAAAAATAGTACCTTTTTGACTTACCTGCAAAAATATAACTAATTTACTTTCCAAACGTTGCAATATCCAGTGAACTTTAATAAGTGAAATATGAAATTAAGTGATGTAAAAAAAAAGTGAAATTGAACAAAATAAGTGAAGTATGAAATATAGTGATGTAAAAAAAAAAGTGAAATTGATTGTGTTATGTAGATTTTCATGGGTACTTTGATAATGCGGGCATTCATTGTGCACTTACAAATACAAATTAAAAAAAATACAAAACACATTATTAGATGTGTCTTGTATTGTCATTCACAAATATCATGTTCAAATAAATATACTAAGGAATAGTATATAGTATATAAATGACTTTGAGTAATTAGTAATCAATAAAATTGAGTTATCATGTCTTGTTGAAATTAATATTCTGAATTTAATCGTATTATTTTGTTCTACTTAAGAAATATATTTAAAGCAATGGATAGGATATAAACATTGAATGAATAATTCAAATACTCAAATACCCTCTACAAGAGATACAATCAATGTTATAACAATACATTGACATCTATTGACACATTATAGAGAATGAAGGGTTGGAATAAAACTTGAGGGCATTAGGACTTAAAGCACCGCACCCAAGAAGTCTTGTTAAATACATATCATAGATTCATATGCACCATGTGCTTAATTACTTGTCCATTTTTTTAGTTGTCCCTAATTACTTGTCTATTTTGACAAAATAAGAAAGGATAATTTTATTTACATGTTATACTTTCATTAATTACTTTGAAAAAATTATAACCTTTTAAAAATCATAAGTTTTTAATTCATCTACTTCGTAATTAACAGGGGTAAATGATGAACTCACTATGTTAATGTCACACCCCGAGCCTACACTCTGGGCGGGACTGGCACTCGAGAACCATTGCTGGCCCCAAGCAAATCCTTGGCCTGGCTTAATACTAAGCGGAAGACTTTACTCAACAAAGATAAGTTCATGAAATAACTAGAATGTTATAAAGGAAACATCCAGGCCATAAAGGCAACTCAAGTCTCAACATAAACAGAATGAAAATGTAAAGACTAATGAACTACAATTATCTGTCTATGAAGCCTCTAATACTATGAGAGATGTCGGGACAAGACCCCCAATCATCCTAACAACTTAAATGAAAAAAGAATAATATAAAAGGGATCCTCTGAAAAGCAAGGAGGCTCACCAAATGACTCTGAAATGCTCAACTGGATCAACGAAGCGCTGGATGCTGATCCTGATTACCTGTATCAGCATCATAAAACGATGTAGGCCAAATGACGTCAGTACATTGAATGTACGAGCATGTGAGGGAAAATATAAACAATACGTAAGCTTGAACTGGAAACTGAAAGAAACACTTACCTCAACTTTACTCAACTCATGGATACTCAACTCAATGCAGAAATAAAGCAATAATAAAGATGCAGTTTATATAAAACATTTAAAGCAGTAGATAACATCTCAAAGTATTGAAAAATACAATAATATCTCAGTTGTATATAAAAATACAAATAAACTCTGTTTGGGAGGTTCTCTAACCGACAACCATCACTATGAGTTATGTAATGATACAACGTCTTGCCCACGCTGTCAGAACTGTCCTACAACTTGTCGGGATATAGAACGCCTCAACTAAGTGGATCCACTAGTCTATGCTAAAAATCACTAAGGAATCATCTAAAAAGTATGACCCTTTCAGAAATGACCCAAAAAGTTCTTAAAAATGTGCTTCGGAAGTTACCGGAAACTGGTTTAGCTATTTATAAAAAAATTCGTTTCATTTTTTTAAAATCCGACTTCATATTCTTGTTTAGGGGGTCAAATTGAGTGGGTAATGGGTCTAACCCAAATTTTAGAGCAACCGTATCAAAATCCGAAATTTCCAAGTGAAGCCTTTTCGAGGGTCTACTTTGGAGGGTCATATCTCATAG